>JAUTBS010164181.1:0-19576 GCA_032361285.1 Aequorea victoria | reverse complement strand
CTGCTCCCAAGTCTCTCATCAGCTCCCAATATATTTCTCTTCACCATTTCAGAGGTTGAAGAAACAACACCAAGAGCTCCATTGCTAGGAATTGCAATGCCAGAAGTTAGCGGAATACTAGTAGATGGGTGGTTACTTAGGCCGCCTCTACCAGTGCCCCTTACTCCAATTTCAGCGAGAGCTGGAGATGATTTACAATTAGGGACACTTGAAGTCTCTTCCTCCTTGGAAGAATTGGAAAGGTTTAAAGGAGATGAAGACAAAGTAGCGCCTGCATTTTCCAAGACACCTCGAACAGAATTTGGACCTGAAAGGATTTCTGAAGCAGTTGATGCACCAGACAAATCATAAATTGAAGCATTCACAGCAACAGGAGTTGCATAGCTCCCTTCTGGTGGTGATGGAGAAGAGAAACCAATAGGACTATTTTTAGGTGGTGGCGTCTTTGCAAAAATATCAGAATTACTGTCCTGGGAAGTTATCTCCTCAGCTTGCTCTTGGATGGGAGTACCCTGTTGAAAAGAAGCTGTCATTGTGGCATGGAAAGGAAAGCATCAACCAGTACTGCATTACAGTAGTGTCAACTTAATTTAACACTGAAAGGAAGCCAGATTTAAAAATAAATAAAAAAGTATAAGACAAGTACACAGGCAGAGAATTGTAATAGTTCTGGTTGCAAGCTTATCATAGTAAAACAGCAGTAATAGCAGAAGTTGAGAAATGAGAACTCAAAGCTCAAGCACAAATGTCAAATGTAGCTACAGAAATAACCATTCTTAGGCTTTCCTAAGGACAGAAAAGTCAACACCAATGACACCACTTAGAGAAGAAGGGGGAAAAGCCTAATTGAACACTACTCCATGTAGAAACCCCAGAAACTGATGGCACTCCCCAGAATGTGTGCAACACCTGTTTGCCATGCCTACGGTTTAAAAGAAATAATTCACATATAATACTTGACTGGAAGTTCTCAAAACACTATCTGATACATGACAAACATAAACAAATGATTAGATCTTTTACTTCTGTTACTAGTCCCTGCCAATAAGCCTCTTACAAATAAGACTCAATCTTGACTTGTTTCATCATTGGACCAATTTACAAGACAAACATAAACAAACGATTAGATCTTTTACTTCTGTTACTAGCCCCTGCCAATAAGCCTCTTACATATATAAGACTCAATCAATCTTGACGTGCTTCATCATTGGACCAATTTACATAACTAACTAGCAAACCATTCAATCAGTCCATGAACAGCATGATTTCTTGGCAGTCCGAAAACTCCATCTAACAAAGTAGCTGGTTCTTCTAAGCAATTTGACAAGGAATGCAATGCTCTCGCATGTAACAGCAATATGAACCGACAGTTTCTTAAGCATATCATGTACAAGAATGTTCTCATTCAATGTGCAAGGTTCAACTAATTGGGACAGGGGTATATGCACAGTGCTGATGTAGAGCATATCTGCAATATGACACAGAAGTTTGAACATACATGGAATGGATATTTTATTAACTTAACTCGGGTGAATTCGAGTCTTATAATTATTTAATCACAAGTATATGAATTTTTATTAGGTTTCAGCAATTCAAGAAATTTTGGTAGTTTTGCAAATTGTTGGACATGGACAGTAGGTCAACCACGGGTCCTACTATGTGCCAGGTTGTGTTTTTGTGTCTTGTATATGATTTTGGCAGGTCTAGAATATTATAATTAGTACATTTTATTAGTTTCCTATTTGTGAGTTGAAGTCCTAGTAGAATTAGAAGAACGCAGCAATCAATAAATATCCATATAGTTCTTTTATTCAATAGTCTTGAGGTTTGGAAATTTTTCTGAAATTTTTGGCCTCGCATGATACTTTGTGCAACCTTACCTTAAGGGGTAATTCCTATGGAGTTCTTTGCGAGATTCCTAGAGCTTTCTCTATCTATATCTTCTTTTTTCCCCTCCTCCTCATACACTATTCTCAGGTTCCTATTCAAAGCCATAGAGAAGTCCCTTTTTCCTGTCCAAAACCCCTATGTCATCATGCCCAAATCAACTCTAGCTCTTGCCCTTACCTACAACTGTTCAATTTTAACCATTAAAAAACTAAATTACTCCCTGTTTAGTCCCCCAAAAGGCCTTTGT
The DNA here is from genome assembly GCA_032361285.1 of Aequorea victoria. Lineage (NCBI taxonomy): Eukaryota > Metazoa > Cnidaria > Hydrozoa > Leptothecata > Aequoreidae > Aequorea > Aequorea victoria. The sequence continues at coordinate 17,439 of JAUTBS010164181.1, read as the reverse complement.
TTTGAAATCCAGCAAGCTGCCACTTCTGAAACCAATCCAATTTTAGCTCTTCTCCTTCTATAAGATCTAGAACTTATCTTCTACATTTATACCCTAAACCTAGAACCTATTCCTACTTAAACCCACAACAATTCCACTTTAAAGGTAAGAATGGATCAAATGGTTATCATCCTACATGAGTTCTAAACCACTGGATCAATCAAATAATTCATCGATTCAAACCATCTTGTGATGTACATCTATGTCCAGCGTGAAAATATCTCAGGAAATATTCTTTTCAACCTAATAGTGTGCATTTAAGTTAATGCTTCTTGTCTAGGAAATTGAGAAACACATAGCGACTGTTGAGCTGGGGATGCCATCAAAGAAATTTTCATGCTTAAAAACTGAACTAGTCAACACCCTGCCAAAAAACATAGCCTGTTAGAAGTTCTTACCCATCTAGCATAGATAGCATATCACGTGCATTTATTGACAAGAATATGAGAACAGACTTAAAATAGTAAATAGACTGTGTTCATATGCAACCAAAGCTCACATACACAAGCCATAAATAATATTCAAAGAACATATATAAAGTGATAAAACACATAAATGATCGGTCTACAACCAAGTACTCAAGGAAATCTAACTTCTATGCTAGTATGTGTTTTGATTGCAAGAAAAAGAACAAGAGGGGGCACTTGGCATCAATTTAGGGGTGGGAGGAAGAGATGGAGACACTTCCATCCTCAGAGAGAGGGGAGTAGGCTTTCAAAGGGCTATCCCAACTCCAGCTGGGGGAATTGTGATGGATCTACAAACAACTCAAAAAAACTTTGACGAGAGGTGATAGGGGTCAATTCTTCAAAAGCTTCAGAGAGCAATCCCACCTACTTGAGGGTTCTTGCCTGATTAACAATGGGCGATGTATTTTCATGTGGAAGCAATAGGATTTTTCCGTGAACTGAAAAGGAATGAAAGGGCACAAGTTGAAGTAGGGTTGGAGGTCGTACTTGAGAGTAGAAAGGTTAGAGAGGCAGCTGGAAACATTAAAGGTGCATCACAGAGGGCCTCATGAAAGAAGGGTTGAAGTGGTGCCTGCGTTGTGCTCTCACATGGAGTAGCCTCGAATGTGCCTAGTGGGGAGGTTTGGCCCATGGGTTCGCTATTGCCGAAGAAAAAGAGGGTCCTAGAACCAAGAGTGGACAAACAGAAAGTGGGGGTTTCAGTGGGGATGGAGGTTTGAGAGGTCACTGGTTCTTTCGTTCTCTTTTTTCTTTCGAAGGAAGAGGTTGGTAGAACACTGGGCTAAGAAAGATTTGTATTCTGATAGTTAACAGGAGGACCTCCTGAGCCAGTTCTTACAAACAAAGTGTAGGTATGGCTTTGGTTGATGAGTAATGCTTTTGCATATTTGGGACATGAGGGGCTGAAGGCGGTGGGAGATTATTGCGGAGATTTTTTTACCTTTCGATGAGGCTAGGGAGAGGCAAGATCATAATAAGTGCTTGAGGATCCAGGTAAAGGGTGATTGAAGTCAAATCCCAGCCTCTATTTTGATTGGATTGGATTGGGATTGCTGTCGTGCTATGAGATTCAGATTTGGTTTGAATTGGGGTCAGGTTAGCATTTGAACCTCTGGAGTGTTGGGTGAGGGTCATTGCGATCCCATCCCATTTGTGGGGTTTAGAGGTCTTTAAGGCTATTGGAGGTCACTGTGGGGGGTTTTGTCGAGGTAGATGAAGATACGGCGGCGAGGAGACACCTTTGGTGGGCATGCATGAAGGTGAAGGGCAGGGTGCCAGATTCCAGGATCGGTGAAGATAGGTTAGGATCCTTATTGCTTTGAACTTTGGATTTGGGTTGAAACAGGCAATAGGGATGATTACAGAAGGAAAACTCTGCGCGGCGATGTTGCAACAGCATACCGGCACTGGGGAAGAGGACACCATGCGGTGGCTCAACTCGCAAAGGGAGAGTGGTGGTAGGTGGGAGGATTCTGTCACGAGGTCCTCATGGCATCAGATGAGAGGCTCATTTCGAATTAAAGTTGCCTAGGCAGCATGCTGCTAGGGCTACGTGGCGCTACTGGGCTGAGCCACGTGGCTTTAATGCTCTTAAAGGGGCAAGTATTTTCAGGCGTTCTGGACTGGAGAGGAGGCCAAATTTTTCTGGGCCAATGCATGGGTCCCAAATTCAACTTTGTGAAGGGAAGGCCTGATAGGAAAAGGCTTTTGGAAGGGGTAAAGAGTGGGTCTAGGAGGAAAGACCAGCCCACAGTTTTGGGATTTAATTCTTATAAAGGAAAATAGGTTTGGGATAGAGGTGGCCCATTGGGTTTCGGGTCTGGTCGTGCTTGAGTTTGGATCCAGCTCCACAAGGTTTGTTGGGTGGGTCACATCAGTTTCCAGGCGGGTCGAGGGAGTTGGGCAAGTCGCCGCTAAGAGCTGGTTAGGCGAGCAATGGTTTCCGGCCAACAGCGACAATCAGGTGTTAACCTCCAATGCACATCTTTGTTGGCTAATGAGCAGATGCGTCTTTCGCTAGTGTCTTCTCTGAGGAAGATATCAGGGAGGGTATTACGATTTACGGGCTACTATTTTAATTTGTTCTAGGAGGAAGATGGGTGGAGACCTCGTCTGAATGATCTGGAGTTTGATGCTATTTCTAGCGAGGAAGCAAGATGTTTGAAACAATCTTTTCTTACGGAATAGGTTGTTAGTGCCCTAAGTGAGATGAATGGAGATAAAGTATAACGACCCAGGCTCGAGATAATCCACGGTAACTTCCATTGGAGCATCACAACGCAAACCATGGTACGAAGTTACTTGTGTATCAAGTCGCGTTCGTATATATACCACGTGCTCTCCATATCTTTTTTCGATGTGAGACAACAACTATTAGCTGGGGTGCGATTGGGGAGGAGGTGATCCATTTGTTTCATTTCTTCTTTCGCCATTGTTCCTTTGAAAAGAGCGTCAATGCCTCCTTTCTTGCTCTTTTTCCTAAGAAGGGAGGGCAGAGGACATCAGAGACTTTAGACCTATTAGCTTGATAGGCACAACCTATAACCTCTTAGCTTGGTCTCTAAGCTTAAGAAAGTGCTCCAAGATGTGATTTCTAATTCACAAAATTCTTTCGTAGGTGGCACACAGATTCTGGATGAGGTTGTATAGGAATGGGGACACCAGTTAGTTCTTTCATGACACCGGTTAGGAATCGAGATGTCAGTTCTATGTTAACTAACCAGTGTTCTTCCGTGCTTGCAAATGGGTGGGATTGATTTTGGGGGTTTTGGGCCTAATAAGAAAAGAAAAGTTTGGTGAAATTGTGCTATCTTCACAACCTTTTGGGACATTTGGTTGAAACAGAATGCAAGATCTTTAAAGATAAATTTGAAGACGTTAATTATTTTTAGGATAGAGTATGCTATTCTATGTTCCATTTGAGTATCAATTTCTCCTTCTTTCAAAAGAATTCCATTGTTTTTAATATCTATGGATTGGAAGGCGGTGTGTGATTTATAGTAACTGTATTCTTGTGCACGTCATTGTTTTTCTTTTTGATGGGAGACATCTTCTCCCCACTAACTTTTGTATCTTTCTCCTTTATATTTAATACAATTATTTGTTGATGATAAAAAAAAAGAGGGAGAGATTAGGATTGTAAACCTGGTTTTTCTTTCTAAAGGTAAACCTGGTTTTTCTTTCTTTCTTTCTTTCTTTTCTTAATGTTGGGGTGGGGGAGGAACAAACGGAAAGAAAGAAAACAAGAAGATGAGATTAGGATTGTACTTCCAAATATAAATGATAATCAGTAAAATAGTGTAATATAATATGGCAGAAAGTTCACCTTAACAAGACCAGGAGGACCAATTGTAACTAGATCTTCAAGAGACTCCACCTTGTCTAATGGCAAAGAGTTGTAAAGCTCATCAACATCACTAAATTCGTCAAAGTCCTCCTACAAATTAAATTAACAAAAAAAAGTTAAAAAATAAAGATACGCGTGCCCTAGAGTAACTTTTCAACAGAATATATAATTAAGGAACAAATAGATAAATACAAATGCATACGGCACACTAGCACGTACTTTTTACACCTCATTTTCAACATAAATATCATGATCACCTTTCTTTCACTATGTTTTAATGAGTAAATATAATGATCACATTAAGATGGTAACAACAAAAACAAGTCAAATTTAAACAAAGTAAACCTGATTGCGCTCCACGTAGTCGTCCAAGAAATCCTTAACATCATTCACCTGCTCAGGACTCAATTCATCATTATCCAATAGCCTCAAAATTAATTCTAACTTCATTATATGACCCTTGTGACGGGCAATAGAAGCCTCTAAATGTGTCTGTAAAAAAAATATCAATATATTATTTACCAAAAAAAAAAAAAAAACACTATGTAACCATTTGCAGGATTATGCTGTCTTTCTTTTCTATCCTACCAATCTGGCCGGCCTTGTTTTCCCTTTCTTAACAGAAAGCCCCTCAATCTCAGCTTCAAAGTTATCAATTTGAGATTCCAACTCTCCCACCTACTCAGGGACATACAATAAGTTACACATCTGTGAATATATAAGTTTACGATTTGCAAGAGCAAGACAAACTGGTGGTGATCATATAAGCAAAACATTTAAGTTTCTTTCTTTTAGCATGAATAACCACCAGTTATTCCTAAAACAAGAAAATCGAAGGAATAATGATGAATAATTTTTATAGCCAATCAGGAGAACAAGAACTTAAAAGCGATTAAAACGAACAAATGTACTAAGCCAAGGAAAAAAAAAAGGACAGAAATGACTTCAAATTTAAGCACAAGAACTGGTTTCATACCACATTGTTCAACCAATCTCTTGTTTCTGATTTAGCCTTCTCCTTCGGATCCTTTTGCAAGATGTAAGCAAAAGAGAAATTCATTAAACAAGGAAAATGTCATAATAGATGGTAAAACTAAATACTATAATTTCAAACTCCAAAATACATAGATATACTATTGCAGCAGTAAACATGTAAAATATAAATATATTTTAAAATATAGCAGTAAATATCACCATGAGTTTCCTAGCCCTTTCATATAAAATATAAGAAAGGCTTCTTTAAATCTCTCGTATTATTCTATAATAAAAAAGAAGTGTCAGCATTCAACGGCAAGCATCTTTCATAAATTAGCACTGCTACAAAGAAGATGGCGATTACAAAACATCAATTTTACACACAGATCATGTATTTAGTCCCACTCATCAAATAAATCAACTCTATGATTGCTGTCAGCAGTCTGTGTACTTGCATCAGTATCAAATTGGAAAGAAAGCAGTTCGAAGCTTACAGTTTTAGGTTGTTGGCCCAGGCCTTCCTTGGAGAACGCTTTTGTCTTAGTTTCCTTTTCACATATCTTAAATCTTTCCATTTCACGCTCGATGAGCTTACGAGCATCCATCAGAGCCTGCTCATAAGAGGCACTAACCTATGTCAACATTTATCAGAAAAACATATATAGTATCGACTTTGGAACCAATGACACATTCAAAGTACAAATTAACATATCCAACATCCATCAGGTCATAAATAACTTTAGAAAGCGCCAGATGATTTTAGTTTTTTGTTGACTGGCAGCACCAGATGAAACTAAAACTTAAATGGTACAAACAGGTGAAATTGATACAAATAACTAACTACAAGAAGTACATGGCCGATTGGAGAGGTATTTGGCCAAAAATAAAGCAAAGTAGGATGGGATTATCTGAAAGCTGGATCTAGAGAGGCTTATTATGATCATGTGAATTGGGATTTTCTCCTCTACATGCTTCGTAGGATGGGATTTGGTGATAGATAGAGGAGGTGGATCAGTTTTTGCATCTCGACAGTAAAGCTCTTAGTTCTTGTTAATGATGTTCCCAAGGGCTTCTTTGAGGGGTTGAGACAAGGTGATCATTTATCTCCCTTTTAGTTCCTCCTGGTTATGGAAACTTTGAGCAAGATGATTCATAAAGCGGCTTCAAATGGCATTATCGGCAGTTTCCAGGCAGGTTTCAGAGAAGGGCCAGGGGTTTTAGTGTCACATTTTATGATACCATGTTTTCTATGGTGCAGGGGAAGATGAGCTAAGATTGTTGAGATGTATCTTTCTATGCTTCACAACAACTTCTGGGCTTCGGGTGAATCTGGCCAAAAGTGAGATCATTCCTGTGGGGAGTGTGGCTAATATGAAGTTGTTGGCTTTGAACCTGGGTTTCAGTGTGGGCTTTATAAGGAGAACCAAAAGGGCAATACCTTATCTAGTCTACCAACTTATTTCATCCCTCTCTTAGCTATTTCTCTATCGGTGGTCAGGAGATTAGAAAAGATGATGAGAAACTTTATCTGGAAGAAGTTGGGTGAAGAGTTTAAGCATCATCTTGCAAAATGGAGGGGTCGCGCAATTATGGGACACTGTTTTATCTTGCTTTGGGGTCATTTGGGTGATGTCTAGATCGGTGGAGGAGCGTTTTGTGTGCTAGTATAAAGAATATTTGAGGAAGATCAAGAGGAGAACTTGGAGCATGGTGCCTCTCCGTATCATGTGGTGCATTTGGAGAGAGAAGAGTTGTAGATCTTTCGAGGGTGTTGAACGTCCCATCCCTATTTTCAAAGGGGTGGTGCTTTGATGCTTTCAACCCTCTTTTTTGGCTCCATGGTGTTTGTCCTCTTTCTTTGGATTCTTTTAGCGAGTTTTGGGGGAATTTGAGTATCCCGGTCATATAGATTTCGATATAGGCAATTTTTATTGTGGCTTTGTATACCTCGTGTGTACATATTTTCGGGCTTTTTAATGACATTACTTTACTTATCAAGAAAATATTTTTGATACCAAAAAGTATATAAATTTTGCAAATCAAGCTTCGCCCAAGTAATTATGAGACTTCTAGCTGCTATGAATACATTTTTGGTGAAAACAGTGAAAAACATTGTACCCAAAAATGATTTCAATAGATTCACAGATCGAAGAGCCGCTAGGCCCGCTACTGTCACTGTAACTAGGGGTGTAATTGTGGTCCGGCCCGGGCTGGCCCAACCCAAGCCCTTTAGCTCCCGCCATTTTTGGACTGGCCCGAATTCTCAAATGCTTGGCCCAGTCCGGCCCTAGGACCTACAAGCTTGGGCTCGGGTCTCAGCCTCGAGCTTCTAGGCGGACACAACTCAGGCTTAGGCTTTGCGCCTATTTTGGCCCGGCCCGTTCGGAATTTCATTTTTTTTAATCAAAATATAAAAAAAAACTTTAAACTTAAAGATAAAATTAAGAATGTAAATGCCTAAAAGTTTGTTTATGTTTGTTTTTATTTAAAGTTAACAATAAAAATTGAAGTTTACTTAAAAAAATTGAATTTAAAATTTTAATTTGAACTAATTTTAATTTTAATTTAGAAGTTATAATAAAAAATTTGAAATCAAACTTTAATTATTTTAAAGTTTAAACTTGAAGATAAATTAAAAAAGTAAAAGTTTGATTTGAAATTAAATTAAATTTAAAGTTAAAAATCTTAAGTTTGTTTAATTTTGTTTTAAATTAAAATTAAAATTTACTTGAAAAATTGGATTTTGAATTTGAGGATAATTTGATGTTTAATTAAATTTACTTAAGAGTTTTAAATCAAACTTTTAATTTGAAGTTAAAAATTAAAAAGTTTATACTTGAATTTAAAATCCAAACTAAAAAAATTAAACTTGAATTAAAAATAAGAAATTTAAAAGTTTGATTTCAAATAAAAATTTAATTTAAAACTCTTATGTAAAAGTTTAAAGTTTGATTTGAAATAAAGATTTTATTTTCAAGTTTAATTGAAAATACAAACAATAAACATTGAATTTAAAACTTAAAAATAAAACAAAAATATATTATTAACTCAAATATTTTATTACAGTTATTGTATATAAAATTGTACAACTTTTCTTTCTTTAAAAATATATAATTAAATAGATAAATTGCATCACTATAGGTCAAGTACATCTCAATTAAGTTGACACCTACAAGCCTATCAATCATTTACATTGTTCTCTATTTTAATTATTGAACTAATCTAAAATTTAAAAAAAAATATAATAAAAAATGCATTATTCGTCTGAACCGCTAAAACTGGACAATTCTTTAGTAGTTCCCATGATGATATCTTCTAAATTTTTTTATAATCTTTAGGCTTCATCGGGGTGTTATTGTCTAAAGATGATGCATATAAGTTGTCTCAGCTGCTCATCAATGTCTCTACCATCTCCGATTTTAGGCTGCACTAAAAGTTGACTCGAAAGTAACTGTAGAGACTAAAATGGATAGTATATCACGAGTAATACAAGATAAAATCAAAAAAGATGAGACATGTTATTTCTAATATTCTAAAATATCAAAATTCTCGTCGTCGTTCTCTTTTGAAATTTTTAAATAATGTTGTAGTTCAGATATAGAACTACATTGATGGAAGAAAAATAACTTCGAGATGAGGTACTCGTATCGAATGTTTGTATTATATTTGATAATATTTTTTATTTATATTCATCAAATAATTTCCTAAGTGTGTTTAATATTAAATCTAATTGAGTATCTCCATAATCATCATAAGTAGATTTAAAAAAAAAATAAACCAATTTTTTTACATCTAGAATGTAATATTATGCCTATTTTAAAAATATGTTGTAATGAAAAAAATATTTATCAATTTATTTTTTCATTTTAAAAATGATTCTCACATATATTTAGATTATTTTGATACTTAACAAAAATAAAAATGTACCTACGATAATAAAAATGTAGCAATATATAAATATAAGAAAACTATTTTTCTTTATACATATTTTTTATAAGTATCATATTTTTAGCACTATTATTAATTATAATAATAGTTTGTCTAATTCTTCTAACGGATTCATCATATTGATTTAGTATTTCTCTAATAATTAAATTTAATGTATATGCACAACAAATAATGTACAAAAAGTTTATCGTTTAAAGAAATATCTAAATTATGTTTAAAATAATTAATAATCTCGTTATAATAAGAAGTATTATTTAAAGTAATAGAATTTTTTTTTGTTGAATTCTCCAATTAATTATTTGACCTCTAATTTATCCACCTAAATATAGACCGTTATAAGAAAATTTTATAAGTTTAAAAGGTTTTTTATTATTTAATTTTTAATCATTATCTATAAAATGTGCGGTAATACATTGATATTTAAAAGCGTGTCATGTCGTTCATAAATCAGATTTTAAAAAAATCTTATCATTAATATTTTAAAAAATATTTACTAACTCATTATTTATATTTTCAAACTCTGTCAAAATTCTATTTATAATAGTATATTTTGAAAAACCTTAATATTGAGGTGTAAATGCCCTTTGTACTAATTTCGTAAATTATCTTTTCTCACTCATTGAAAATGAATGTTATTTTTTAATTATATAATTAACTACCATATCTTGTACTCATATAGGATCATAAAAAAAATCAATTTTGTTACCCATTGAACTTCTACCTATTTTCATTTGTTCTTTAATATCGAGAAGTTGACTTTTAATGTGATTTTTTATATGTCTACGTAAATGACTTGTATCACTCATTGTGTTACCGATTTTTTTCTACAAATATTATATTTTTCACTAGTAGTTTTAGTTCTGTCAACATTATTTTGTACTATTTTTTTATAATTATTTCATACGATATATGATTCTTTATTAGAATCTCTTGATGAATATGTACCTACGATAGGAGATCAAGTTGCGAACACTAGCTGGAATATTAGGATCCATAACAAAAAAAATAGAATTTTCGTAAAAATTATAGAATATAATTTTTTTTTTAAATAATAAAATATTTTTGTAGGTAGAATAAATTTTTATGAATGAAATTTTTAAAATTTATTTTTCTTAAGAGTAAATTTATCGAATTATAAGAATTATATTTCTTAAGAAAATTAGAATTATATTTCTTAAGAATTAAATTTAAAAAATAAAATTTAAAAAGTTAGAATATATTTCTTAATAAATATAAAAATGAACGGTCGTCTAAAACCGATCGAGAAAGAAGAGAAATAAAAATATTAAACCCGACCAGGGGCATTTATGGCTTCTACGATGAAAGTGAGTCGACAGTCAACCCGCGGCCATGATACAGCCTGCGGCCATGAGTCGCCCTACCGTGGCTATGAGTCGGCACGACAGCATATAGCGGCCATAAGTCGACCTATACCGATACCAAGGCCACAGAGACCGACCGAATGGGGCTCGACCGAGAAGTTCTCGGCCAAATAAGAGCTCGGCCGGACTAGTGATTGGTTGACCAGTCAACCGGGCCGAGCATCGATAACAGCAAATTCCGGAATAAGTACCGACAATCTCTCCCGAGATCGCCCCAATAGTTATCCTAGCGACAAGTCAGCAATCAGATCATCACAGATCCCAAGATCCTTGCCAGATCGACAAATCCCAAACTTGCCTCTATCCTATCCCAAAGATCACACACAATCCCGGTAAATAAGGAATCCTCTCCAAGATTCACGCCTTTACGACTCTATAAATAATAACTACCTGCATCCACTAAAAGAACGATGTGTATGCGACTCTCTACATATTTCTACATTCTACATACAGTCTTTACAGTTTCTACACTGATATTCGACAGCCTATCCGCCGATTTAAGCATCAGAGAATAATATGCCGGCACCCCACCGGTGCCTATGTTTTAACATTTTACAGGCTCCCAACCGGTAAACAGGGACGGAGAATAGCTCGGCAAAAGCTTCCAAATACAAATCCAATCGAGGAAAACTAATGAGGACAGTTCGGCCACAGCCGATCATGGGAGTCCCACGATAAAGCCCAGCACGGCAGACACGAAACGAAGTCACCAAGGAGAGCTCGGGAACAAGGAGAGCTCGGCACCAGGGACTGCTCGATCAAAGCTTCCGGCCACGGGACCGAACACCAAGGAAATAAAAAGAGATCCGACCAAAATAGAGCTTCGGGGGCACGCAAATCATGGGAAGATCGTCCAGATTTAGACACCAACATTTGGCGCCGTATGTGGGAACGAATGATCATTGTTCCTTTTCCTGGTATTTTGTAATCTGAATGGTTGCCACAAGTTCTATGGCCTCCAAAGGAAATCATCACCAAAGCAACCCCCGAGGGGATCAACTACCCATTGTCGAACAACAGTTACAAGACTTGACGTAATTAATTCAAGGCCTAGTACACCAAAACCAAGCCATCAATCAGACGCTCGACGAGCGAGCTCGGTTCCTGCCTTCCCCTCTCCTCCCTCCTCGGATTTCTTGTCCCGAGGGTACACAAACGGTCGTTATTCAATGGCCCAATCGAAGATAAGCCCCAAAGGAGGAAAATCCGAGCAAGCACAAAGATATCACCGAGAGTAGGGCTCAGCCCCGAGACCAACACCAAGTACCCGACCGAGCTGAGGGCACCCAACCCAAGAGGACCGAAGCCTCAATCGCTATGGAGGCTGAATTGAGAGAGATCAAAGACCAGGTCAACATGGTGACAGCTAAGGAAGGAAAAATGGCAATGGTCATTGATAAGATGATACAAATGATGGATTTACCGTTCTCGGCAGCGGTCATGGCCGAACCCTTTCCATCCAAGTTTAGAATGCCTCAGATGGACGCCTTCGATGGACTGAAGAACCACCTGGGCCACCTGAAAACGTACAAAGCCTACATGCATCTACACGGCGTCCTCGACAAAGTCATGTGCCGAGCATTCCCGACCACTCTGAAGGCGTCTGCTCGTGTGTGGTTCAGTAAGCTAAAAAATGGCTCCATCTGCTCGTTCATCCAGTTGAGCAAGCTGTTCATAGGACACTTCAATTGTGGCCAGCGGCACATGAGGCCGGCCACGTACCTCCTCAGCATCAAACAGGGAAAGAACGAAACTCTACGTCACTATATGACTCAGTTTAACGTTGAGGTGCTGAAGATCGACGACATCGATGACAAAGTAGCATTGACAGCATTCATGGGTGGCCTCCAGCCAACAGAGTTCCTCTTCTCGCTCGCAAAGGCACCCCCAGCTAGCATGGCCGAGCTCATTCTGAAGGCTCAGAAGCATATGAACGTCGAAGATATTATGGCCAACCGGGAAGACCAGTCCTTAGGACCGAACAAACAAGGTTAACCAAAGTGAGAAGAACGACCACGGGAAGCAAGCCGAGTCAAACCAACCGAGATAATGCCGAGACCAAGCTATCTCAGATACCGACCGACCACGTACTCGGATGTTGACCTATTATTACGAGAACTACACTTCACCAGCGAGGAAGCATGTAAAATGACAGGAATTAAAGTATCCTCTTTTTAATACATTATTCATTTTTTTCCATAAACTCTACATCTATAATAGAAACTTAACAGCTCAGTTGGATCGACTTGAGGTATCCAACCAAGGCCAAAAAGATAGTTTAATAGCCTAGTTAGGTCGAATTAAGGTATCTAACCGAGGCATGAAGCTACAATAAAATCTACAACCAAGTCACTTCAGGACCTGGTCGGCCCAATACCATTGGATTGAATTAAGGTATCGAACCGAGGCACAAATCGACATCAAAGTTTACAGCCAGGTCACTTCAGGACTTGGTCAGCCCAGGACGGTTGGATCGAATTAAGGTATCTAACCGAGGCACGAATCAACATTAAAGTCTACAGTCAGGTCACTTTAGGACCTAGTCGGCCCAAGACGGTTGGATCAAATTAAGGTATCCAATCGAGACACGAATCGGCATCAAAGTCCACAGCCAGGTTGTTTCAGGAACTGATCGGCCCAAGACGGTTGGGTCGAATTAAGGTATCTAATCGAGGCACGAATTGGCATCAAAGTCTACAACCAGGTCGCTTCAGGACCTGGTCGGCCCAAGATGGTTGGATCGAATTAAGGAATCTAATTAAGGCACGAATCGACATCAAAGTCTACAGTCATATCGCTTTAGGGCCTGGTCGGCCCAAGACGATTGGATCAAATTATGGTATCCAATCGAGGCACGAATCGACATCAAAGTCTACAGCCAGGTCGCTTTAGGACCTAGTCGACCCAAGACGGTTGGATCAAATTAAGGTATCCAACCGAGGCACGAATATATATCAAAGTCTATAGCCAGGCGCTTCAGAACCTGGTCATCCCAAGACGGTTGGATCGAATTAAGGTATCTGACCGATGCACGAATTGACATTAAAGTCTATAGCAAAGTCACTTTAAGACCTGGTCGGCCCCAAATAGTTGGATCGAATTAAGGTATCCAATCAAGGCATGAATCGACATCAAAGTCTACATCGAGATCACTTCAAGACCTGGTCGACCCAAGATGGTTGGATCAAATTCAGGTATCCAACCAAGTCCTGAAGCTATGATAAAGATTGACAGCCCGAATGGATCGAATTAAGGTATCTAACCGAGGCATGAAGCCACAGCAAAACTCGACAGCCAGGTCATTTGAGGACCTGGACGACCCAATGACGGTTGGATCAAACTGAGGTATCCAACCGAGACACGAAGCAACAAAAAGAAATTTCAAAAGCTTGGTTAGATCGACTTGAGGTATCCAACCGAGACCTAAAAGAAACATCTACAGCTCAGTTGCCTAAAAAACTGCTCGGCCACAGAAAGACTAGATCGCCTGACGATCCAGCCTAAGATTAGAAAAGACAAGTAGGATCCACTTTAGACGAATTTATTCCCGTCGCCGAATGAATTCAGCTCGAGACTAGGGGTATCTGATAAGTATAAAAATGAACGGTCGCCTAAAGTCGACCGATAAAGAAGAAAAATAAAAACATTAAACCAGACCGGGGCATTTACGACTTCTACGACGAAAGTGAGTCGACAGTCAACTTGCGGCCATGATATAGCCTGCGGCCCTAAGTTGCCCTACCATGGCCATAAGTCGGCACGATAGCCTACAACGGCCATAGGTCGACCAATATCGATACCAAGGCCACAGAGATCGACCGAACAGTTCTCAGCCAAACAAGAGCTCGGTCGGACTAGCAAACTCTGAGATAAGCGTGACAATCTCTCTTGAGATCACCCCAACAGTTATTCTAGCGACAAATGATCAATCAGATCATCATAGATCCCAAGGTCCTCGCCCAGATCGGCAAATTCCAGACTTGCCTCTATTCTATCCCAAAGATCACGCCCAATCCTGGTAAATCAGGGATCCTCTCCAGGATCCATGCCCCTACGACTCTATAAATAACAACTACGTGCATCCTCTAAAAGAACAACTGGTATGCGACTATCTGCACATTTCTACATTCTAAATACAGTCTTTACAGTTTCTACACTGATATTCGACAGCCTATCTACTGATTTAAGTATCGAAGAATAATAGGCTAGCAGCCCACCGGTGCCTATGTTCTAACATTTTGTATGCTCCCAACCGGCAAACAGGGACGAAGAATAGGCTAGCCAAAGCTTCCAGATACAAAGCCAATCGAGGAAAGCCAACGGGGATAGTTCGTCCAAAGACGATCATGGAAGTCCTACGAGAAAGCCCAGCACGGCGAACATGAAGCCAAGTCACCAAGGAGACAACTAGGGAAAGCTCGAAAACAAGGAGAGCTCGGCACCAGGGACTGCTCGGCGAAAGCTTCCGGTCATGAGGCCGAACACCAAGGAGATGAAAAGAGAGTCGACCGAAGTAGAGATTTGGGGGCACGCCAATCATGGGAAGACCATCCAGATTCAGACACCAATATTTGGTACCATCTGTAAGAACGACTGATCATTGTTCCCCTTCCTGGTATTTTGTAATCTAAATGGTTGTCACAAGATCCATGGCCTCCAAAGGAAATCGTCGCCAAAGCAACCCCCGAGGGGATCAGCCACCCAATGTCGAGCAACAGTTACGGGACTTGACTCAACTAATCAAAGGCCTGGTGCACCAAAACTAAGCCATCAATCAGACGCTCGACGAGCAAGCTCGACTCCTACATGTCGCTCTCCTCCCTCCTTGGATTCCTCATCCCGAGGGTAGGCGAATGGTCATTCTTCAACGGCCCAATCGAAGACAAGTCCCAAAGGAGGAAGAGCCGAGCAAGCATGAAGATATTTCTGAGAGTAGGGCACAACCCCGAGACCAACACCGAGTACCCAACCGAGTTGAGGGAATCCAACTCAAGAGGACCGAAGCCTCAATCGCCATGGAGGCCGAGCTGAGATAGGTCAAAGACTAGCTCAACATGATGACATCTATAAAAGGCAAAATGACAATAGTCATTGATAAGCTGGTACAGATGATGGATTTACAATTCTCGGCAGTGGTCATAGACGAACCCCTGCCATCTAAGTTCAGAATGCCCCAGATGGACGCCTTCGATGGACTGAAGGACCACCTAAAAACGTACAAAGCCTACATGCATCTACACGGTGTCCTTGACGAAATCATGTGCCGAGAATTTCCGACCACTCTGAAAGGGTCTACTCGCGTGTGGTTCAGTAAGATAAAAAATAGTTCAATCTGCTCATTCACCCAATTGAGCAAGCCATTCGTGGGACACTTCATCGGTGGCCAGCGGCACATGAGGCCGGCCACGTACCTCTTCAGCATCAAACATGAAAGGAACGAAACTCTACGTCACTATATAACTCAATTTAATGTTGAGGCATTGAAGGTCGACGACATCAATGACAAAGTAGCACTGACAACATTCATGGGTGGCCTTCAGCCAACAGAGTTCCTCTTTTCGCTAGCAAAGGCACCCCCAGCTAGCATGGTTGAGCTCATTGTGAAGGCCAAGAAGCATCTGAACGCCGAGGACGTTATGGCCAACCGGGAAGACCAGTCCTAAGTATCGAACAAAAAAGGCTAACCAAAGTGAGAAGAACGACCAAGGGAAGCAAGCTGAGTCAAACCAACTGAGACAATGCTGAGACCAAGCTATCTTGGATACCGACTGACCACGTGCTCAGATGCCGACCTATTATTACGAGAACTACACTTCACCAGCAAGGAAGCGTGTAAAACAAAAGCAATTAAAGTATCCTCCTTTTTAATACATTGTTCATTTTTTCCATAAACTCTACATCTATAATAGAAACTTAACAGCTCAGTTAGATCGACTTGAGGTATCCAACCGAGGCAAAAAAAAACAGTTGAACAACCCGATTTGGTTGAATTAAGGTATCTAACCGAGGCATCAAGTTACAACAAAATCTACAGCCAGATCACTTTAGAACCTGGTCGGCCTAATACGGTTGGATCAAAGTAATGTACCGAACCGAGGTACAAATCAACATCAAATTCTACAGCCACGTTGCTTAGGGATCTAGTCGGCTCAAGACGGTTGGATCGAATTAAGGTATCCAAATGAGGCACGAATCGACATCAAAGTCTACAACAAGGTCACTTCAGGACCTAGTCGGCCCAAGATGGTTAGATCGAATTAAGGTATCCAACTGAGGCACGAATCGACATCAAAGTCTATAGCCAGGTCACTTTAGGACCTGGTTGGCCTAAGACAGTTGGATCGAATTAAGGTATCCAATCGAGGCACGAATCGACATCAAAGTCTACAGCCAGGTCGCTTCAGGACCTAGTCGGCCCAAGATGGTTGGATTTGTCGACTAAGGAATGACCCTAGAGGGGGGGTGAATAAGGTCTTAAAAATAATTTGTATTTTAAAACTATTTAAAATAATTAATATCTAGCAACCTATATATGCAAGTAAATATACATAAGCAAGAGAGGAAAGATAAAGAGTTAGCGAATAACACCGCTAATTTATAGTGGTTCGGCTATCACAGCCTACGTCCACTCCTCAAGCACCTCTTGAGAATTTCTCTACTATGGCAAAGCACTTATGGGTGTGCTCCAAATCTTTTTACAAAGATTCACACAACTACATTCCGAAGCATCCAAGCTTCTAGCACTTGTAATGTTTTCTTTGTGTGCTTCACCACACACAAAGATTAGTAGCAGGTGGCTCACCCCTACTTGTACAAAGTTGTTTGTAAAGTATTTTGATGCTAGAATATCAAAATGAAATAAACTCTCTCACTAGAGTAGATATTACAAATAGCTCTTGAAAGAAGGACCAGGAAGATGATGAATAGTGATTGCTGAGTTTCTTCTAGATCAATGATGAGAAGATCTTTTTCTGATCTTGAATGAGTGATACAAGATCTCTCCTTTCTGTTTTTTATTTCTCTTTTGGACAAAGTGAATGATGAAAATATATTTTGATCAGAGCGATTGATGGGTTTCTCTCTCTAGATATTTCTTTGTATGATCTTGACTTCTGGTGTTCTATTTGATTATTTAGAGATCATTCCTTTTTATAGGCACTAGCTCCAATCTTTGCATTTAATAATTCTGATACTGAGGAGTGTGTTGACCCAAAGGTTATTCAATCATATCCTATCTTTGATTTTGACTTATAACAACAATTGATTTGATATTTACTAA
>JAUTBS010164070.1:0-12141 GCA_032361285.1 Aequorea victoria | reverse complement strand
GTGCGTCCGATGACCTTAACCGGAATCGTGTAGAGAATAATCCCAGGCGTCAACCCGTGGTGACTCTAATGTCGATATTAGATCCAAGGGTCAAGAGACCCCGAGTATATGTGGCATTTATACTGATTATATGCACAGTTAATTTTTGTTGCATCTGTTTGATTATTCCCACTCGTGTATGAGCATGTCTCCTTTACCATATTATCATGTTATTAATATTTTATGATATGAGGACACTTGACGTCCAACTTGAAAATGAAAAATACGTATTTTCAAAGAGAATGAAAATGAAATGGAAATGAAATGAAAAAAGATAAAAGGAAGGATTTTGTGATTATCCATTTTTATACTGCTGTACTTACCATGCCATGTTATGTTCTTATATACACTCTATTTTATTTCTTATTTTTGAACTATATCGTACTATACATGATTCTATTTACCAGTGTATACTGATGTTGTCCCATAACATTTTCAGGTAGCCAGTGAGAAGTGATCTAGTGAATGGACTGTTGTGGGGGATCCAAGCTTCTGACCTCTAAGACATTTATCATTCATATGTTGCTTCCGCATTCTATTTAGCATATTTCATTTGACGCTATGACATTATTATGTTGAGACATTAGGCTGTTGGACCCATTTATGTCACTTTTGGATTTGGTTAATTTTTGTGGGTTGTTGACCCAATTAATAAGAAAAAATGATTTTTAGCATTTAAATTCATGAAATTGAATAATTAATTAGTTGATAGTTAACTAATTATGATTAAGGCTTACTTAGCTTGTTGGACTAAGGCCCACAATTCATATCCGGTCATCATTCCCAAATTGGGGCGTGGCATCAATTCTACCAGATCTCTAGAGGTATAATATTTATTTCGCAAATTTTATACATACTCCACATATTTTATCTATGTACCTGTATCGAAATCTCCGGGCCCAACAATCATCAAAATAGCACAACCATCATGATAACAGAGCACGCATTGCACCAATCATAGCACAACCCTCCTGACAGTCGTAAGGATCAAAACAACATAAAACCATACACACACACATCCCTCACTCACGTCGTGAGGGAAAGGCACAATAATCTGAAAGGCACAAAATGGGTTATGGACATTCCCATAACTAGGATACAGCCAAACAAGGCTAAAGAACGCAGCAAGCAGCATCAAGCACATTATCATTATAGCAGCAGCAGCCAGAATATGCCAGCCTCATGACAACAGCACAACATACAGCGTCAAACATAGCACCAGAACAAGAAACCCCAAGGATCATACATCAAACCACATGCATCCCTCACTTAGGCTGAGAGGTAAGCCATAAGACGTGTTATGGACATCCCCCATAACTAGAGTTGAGAAATCTTACACCTGGTGGTACCTGAAGATAAATATCACACAAAAAAGTCATTATGGCAAGAAAGTAGATTCAGAAAAGTCCCACTCTCGGCATATCCACACATTTTTTTGTAGATTTCAGGATTTTATTAAAAGAGAAAACTCGATCTCTAACATAACCCCTAATGTCATACAGTATCAAATACTAATCTCTTCTCAACTCCTAGAACTTTCGTAAATTCCTTTCCTTACACAAGACATAAATCGAGAAAGAGAAAGCAAGTTTCTTGATAATATTACCGAAGAAGGATCCCCCAGCTCTTTTGAGAGGAGGGATATCCAATCTCCCCAGGACTGACAAAGCCAATTAACATTACACCATGACATAATTCTCTCCCACACATACGTAGAGAAAATGCAACTAAAGAAGAGATGATCAAGAGACTCCCGTGTCCACCACATAAATTACATCTAAAGTTTTTAGAAATACAAAAAGATAGAAGTCGATCTCCAGTAGAAAGCCTACCTCTGAAGGCGAGCCATAAGTTAAAACTGCAACGAGAAATGTACTTTTTAAACCATACAAGGGAGAACCAAGGAACTTTTTGGTTGGGCATCCTGAGTTTGTTCCAGAAAGAAGAAACAGAGAATACCCCATTTGGGCATCTAAGTCATCGAATTAAGTCAGACTTGGATGCATCTGGCCACATAGAAGGGGGAATATCGCGTTTTAATTCCATGAGACCCACAAATTGTGAAACCGGCCATTTCCAGTTAGTTCCATCAATCAGCTTAGAAACTTTTGCATTTTTCCTACTCCAGAATCTTGAATAAAACTAGAGCTTCTCGTCAGCTCTATAGGACCCCACGGATGCCAATGATCATGCCACAGGAAGGTGGACATCCCATTGCCAATTTGGTACTTAATGAAAGGTCGAACTTCATCTCTTAGTTGGAGCAACTTTCTCTAACACCAAGACACTTGTTGGGGTATCTTAATCACCCCAAAACTCTTGCCTTTCAATAAGTTGGCCTTAATCTACATACACCAAATGGAGACACTTTCCCTAGTCAACAAGAACCAAATATGCTTAGCAATTGTAACTTTGTTCCATAAAATCAAGTTCTTAATACCAAGGCCTCTTTCCCTTTTTGGAAGACAAACTTGTACTCAGGAAACCTTACATCCAAATGACTTCAACTCCATCCTAGACCCGAGGAAATCACGAAGAATTCCTTCAATCTCCATAACAACTTTTTTTGGGAGGATGAACAGAGACGACCAATAAACTTGCATGGAAAATATCACTAATTTAATCAGTTGTAGTCTTCCAGCATAGGAGAGGAGCTTATTAGTCCATAATTGAATTCTTTTGGTGATTCTAACAATAAGCGGTTTACAATCCCTATAGGCTAATTTGGAGGAGATCAGGGGCACCCCCAGGTATCTCACAGGGAGCGAACCCTCCCTAAATCCCAAGATATCCAAGATGGAAGTCTTAGTATCTACATCCACTCCTGAAAAGAACACATCACTCTTTTGTGGGCTGGGAGCAAGACCAGATAGACCATAAAACTCGGATAAAATGCTTTTAATGACACAGCTCGACAACACATCAGCTCTAGAAAAAAATATAAGATCATCAGCAAAGCTTAGGCTAACAATCTCTTTCTTTCTACACCTCTAATGGTACTTGAAAGCAACCACTTTCGTACGCTTGAACATTAAACAAGATAACACCTCCATAACAATAATAAAGAGGTAAGGGGAGAGCGGATCCCCCTGACGAAGACCTTTTCTACCTTTGAAAAACTCGTTAAGCTCACCATTGATGCTATAGGATGGAGAGGTAATGCATTCCTTAATTCACTGTACCATCCTAACCGAAAATCCTAGGACCAGAAGGGCATCAATCATAAAATCTCACCTGACATTATCATATGCCTTCATAATGTCAACTTTTATAGCTCATCTGGGACCATGAGCCGACCTCTGGTAACCCCTCAACAATTCTTAAAAGAGGAAAATATTATCTGCTATCCACCTACCTTTAACAAAAAACGATTGAGAAGGGCTAATAAGGTCTGGGAGGACAGTTTTAACCCTATTGGCTATAATTTTGGCTATGCATTTGTAGATGATGTTGCAGCATGATATAGGCTGAAATTTTGAGATCGTCGAGGGATTTGGAATCTTATGGACTAATGCAATCAATGTAGTATTAGATTCCCTTAATAGATGCCCTGAGACAAAAAAAGCTTTAATCGCCGCAATTGTATCAAGACCTACAATAGGCCAAGTCCTCTTGAAAAAACTCACAGAGAAATCATCTGGACTCGGAGCTTTATTAGCTTTAAGAGACCAGAAGGTATCTCGAATCTCTAACTCCGAGACATCCCGCTCCAAAAATGCAACCTGCTCAGAATCCAACCGTTTCACCAAAACCGATTCAAGGGACTCCTTATCCAAGTAAGGGTAACTATGGGCAGACCCAAGTAACCCCTGATAATAATCCATAATATGATCTCTAATAGCAACACGGTTCTCCGACCTAGATCCATCACTCAACACTAGTGATGAGATCCTCGATTTATTCATTTGAAAATTAATTAATTTGGAGAAGAAAGTATTGTTTTGGTCACCAAGGTTCAACCATTGAATTCTAAATTTTTGGTGGTAAAAACTCTCCTCAGCTCGACACAGATCAAATAACCTTTTATAAACTTTATGCTCAAGCGTAAAGGAAGAGGGATCAGATGGGTTTGCATCTAATCGTCTTTGAAGATCTGACAGTAGGTCCCTTCGACATCTAATCTGACCAACCAGACCACTGAACTGCTCAGAATTTAACTTTTTGAGTTTGGACTTAAGAAGTCTAAGTTTTTTTTACGTATAGCAAACAGGAGTGATTAGATTCAATACTTATGAACATGGCACATTAGAAAAATTGATTTAATAAAATAATGTAATCATCGTAACATTATTATTTTCAAATTTATATGTTTCGAATCAAAGCTGTCAAACTCATTTTAATGCATCACATTAAAGCCAAGATTAATTGTATAGATTTTATAGTTTTTTACATAGAAAAAACTCCTCCGACATCTTCAATTCAAGAGATGAGAGCTTTAGTAAAACTACTAGGACAGAACTAGAAGTTTAACTTCTCGAAGGTCCAAAGATAAGTAATTTTTCTTTTTTGCCTATTGATATAAACTATTATATTTTAATTAAAAATTAAAAAAATAATAATAATTTACACTAAAGTAAAAATAATAAATAAAACTGATATTAATCTTAATCTCAAAAACGTATAAACAAAACAAATGGGTAATTGAATTTTTGCAGATTTAAAATCCATGATCCATCAAAATAGAAGTCAATGTTATTTCAAATTCTTAACGGTGGTGTTTGGCAAAACTTCTCTCAAATAAGTTATTTTTGTCTTTTTTAAACTTTTTCATATTTGTATTGAATTTTTTATCTTTTCAATTTCTCTCGTCACGAGAAATTTTAAAAGTACAAAAAAAAAAAAATTGTTATGCAAAGTAACGGGGGCTCAATCCAATCAAAGTAATAAAAAAACCAAACAATCACACAAGAACAACATATATGCATAGTTCGACAGAAAGCATACATGAACGGGAGATGAGAAGATGATCCATTATAATCAATACTGATACAAAGCTCTATCTCTCAAGCCTCTCTAGCCTTTCTAATCACAAAAAACTTAACCTCAATGAAGAATTAGAGTTTCCTATTTATAACCCCCCTAAAAAAGACCTAAACAACATAACATTACGAACTCAGTGCGACAACTCCGCCCGGACGGGGCTGAGAGCCGTCTAGATAGAATTAACCTGTAACCCCTTTTATCCGTTTCTGTTTGGACGCCACAAGAGGACCGTTCGAACGCTGGTGTGCTTGAAATGTTGTACGAGAAAATCACCGTGCTGGTCCGTCCGGACGACCTGAGGCCCCATCGAAACAATTTCCTCAAATACCAAAAATTGAACCCTTTGCCTTCGAGTGTTCGGACGATGCTAAAATTCTTCTGGACGAAATTCCCACAACCTGAAATTTGATGCAACTTTTAACAATCCCCACATTGACTCAAATTTTGAAATCATCCTGAAAAAGCTGTAGACGCTCCATCTACACTTCTTTTCTGGGTACGAGTGCTCCATCCCCAACTTCTCATCAACAAATGAGGACATGAATTAAGTCCAAGCAATACTGTAACTTGTTCTTTGGAATCGATTTTGTCAGCATGTCTGAGGCATTCTCATCAGTGTGAATCTTTGAGAAAGATACATCCCCGAGGCTAATCACTCTCGAATCTTGTGATATCGTACATCAATATATTTTCGTCTTGCAATGTATACTTGATTCTTGGCTAGATGAGTCACGCTTTGACTATCATAATGCAGAAACATGTTGTCTTGCTCCAAACCTAGCTCGCTTACCAAGATCTTCAACCATATTGCTTCTTTCGAAGTCTCTGTCACTACCATATACTCTGCTTCTGTAGTTGATAGTACAATTGTAGCAAATAGGACTACCACGAAGAGTAAATACAAAATCCATCATGAATCTTCTTGAATAAAGATCTTTTGCATAGTCGATATCAATATAACCAACTACATCTACAGAAGATCCTTCACTGTTATAAATGATACCCAAATCCCGAGTGCCGACCAAATACCTGAAAATTCACTTTATCGCATTTCAATACTCTTTTTTGAGATTTTCCATTGTAGGTACCCACTCCCAGCCTCACGACGTTGAAAAGTTTCCTACTGAGGGGTGAAACCCGTTTGGATGAGATTTATTATTTGTTTTGTCACACCCACTCTCTTGAGGATACTTTACCTGCTCGGAGTGGTGTGAAACGAGCTCACCCGATCATAAACCTAACAATAATATTAAGGATGCACTCTGCATCACCATACTCCATTATGATATTATTCTGAATATTGAAATAAATAAAACTTACATCAATTACGAATTAATTATACAACTCACACGGGATACACAATCTTTAATATTTAAAAACGAGAATCATTGCTCATCTCTCAACAAATACTTCTTTGATGACCTCATCATGGTCTCAAACTTGCATCATAAGTCTTTCAACCTCAACCATATCATGGTGGACCGACCATCTACCCTATAACAAGATCTGCAACCACAAGTGGTTATAGCAGAGTAAATTTAGCATCATAATAAAAAGTTTACCACAATAATAAATATTTTATGCAGGGTTTTCGTACAAAAAACTAAAATATTTGTTCTTGCAACTCATGCAGAAGAATATATATTTTTATCATTCAGCTCACTAGCCCAACTCATAAGATTTTATAAAAACTCTTTCTTCTTTTCTTTTTTGGCCATACGGCTCAACTTAGCTTTAAAAGTAATTTTAAAATTATACGGCTCTACAGCCCAAGTTTAATATTTTGTAAAATATTTTTATACCGGCCCTACGACCCATTCTTTCAAGTTAAAAAATAACTTTTATACTTTGATACCCTGGCCCACGGCCCAAATAAGTTTTAAAATCTTTTATACTGGCCCCACGACCCAAACATCAAGATTAGAAAATATTATTCAGATTTCTAAACTCACGGCTCTTTAGCCCAACTGATAAATGTTTAATAGCATATTATACGTGCTCACTAGAACACACACATAATATATCTTTCAGTGACCAAGTAGTCATCTACCTCACGACCGGTAGTTCTAACGGTACCGCAACCTCATTCACGACTCACTTAATCATAGTGGCAGAGATGAGGGTCACTCTTTATCACCAGTGATAGGTTCAACTTACACCTATAATGGAAAAATGCCATGAAGACAACATACACCAATAAAGGGCAACATACACCCATAAAGGGAAAAAGCCATAAAGGGCAATATACACTTATAAAGGGTAAAAGCCATAAAGGTTTTCATACACACATAAAGGAAAAAAACTATAAAGGCAATATACACCTATAAATGGCAACATACACTCATAAATGGCAAAAACTATAAAAGTTATCATACACCCATAAAAGGGCAACTCCACGGGCTGGATACCCGCATAACTTGGCACCTTCCGACAACATAATATATTTTAAAGAAAATTTCTTTTCACACACACAAGCAACTGATGCTCAGAATCTCTATAATTAAAGAGAAATCATATTTGAGATATACGAGCAACACATGCTCACAATTATTTTCAGGAAGCTCTTTCACATGCATAATTAAAACTGTGATAGTAAAAAATGCTCATAAATATATTTAAAATATTTTCATAATATACAAGTTATTATGATATTACTAGTCACTCTCATCTCGATGTCGACCCACGCGAGCTTACCTCGTTCAACTCTGAGACAGCACAACTCCATCCGCGTTAACCCCACCAATGCTAGGTTATGTAATATACTCGAGCATTAGTATCAATTTATTTCTCATGTGTATTAGTATGAGAATATCCTATGTTGTTTTAGATGAACTTAATATCTTAGGTTTGAAATCTTCTCCTTCATGGGTTCCTATAACCCAATCTCTTGCCTCATTGGTCTAAAAGATCAAATGTAATTTTATTAACTTAATAACACTCTTATATGTGTTAATAATTATTTAGAGTTGCTAAGAACTCAAGTTCTTAGGCTTAGGTGCATTACTCTTAGATCAACATTTCTCTTAACTTTTCTCAAATTTCAGATTTTGTCCTACTTGTTGTTAAATCATTTAAAATTATTAAACCTCTCTAAAACTTTTGAAGAATTTACAGAGGATATAATAGGGTGTTAGATACATTGTCCATGTAGAACTTGAGAGCCAAATGTGAAGAAAAAAGAATCTAAAAATTCGTGTGGAAGAATCTGTCCAAAAATGTCCCTGTTTGGGAGAATCCATTTTCCTCAAAACCGGCCCAAAGAAAATGAGTTTTATAATTTTTGGGTAAAACTAGACACTTATAACTTTCATTCCATATGTGGCCATCTCTAGGGAATTTTTCTAGAATTAATTAAAA
Source organism: Aequorea victoria (assembly GCA_032361285.1). Classification (NCBI taxonomy): domain Eukaryota; kingdom Metazoa; phylum Cnidaria; class Hydrozoa; order Leptothecata; family Aequoreidae; genus Aequorea; species Aequorea victoria. Next base: position 3,762 of record JAUTBS010164070.1, on the reverse strand, counting down.
TGCCTCAAAGTGGTCTATTTTTCTGTAACTAGACGCAAAAAGTTTAAAAATGGCATAAGGGTTCTAAATCATACTTTTGGGTCGAACCAAAAATCAAACATATTTATAACATGCTAAAAGTAATTCTGTTTGAAACAAATTTTCAGTTAGGCCTTGTTTGGTTAACACAAAAAATCTAAGATAGGACTTTAAGTTCACTATTTAGTCCATTTTCAAAGGATCTCATACATCCATCAACTTCCTTCTTTCTTGCACATGCAAGTAAGGGTCCAAATCTTATCATTATCATTTTATATACCATTTTAGTCATTTATCTTGACTTCTACTTATGTCTCCATTCATTACTTTTTATGATCTTCAAACCAAGAAGGTTCCTACTTTTTAGGTTCAAGATTCTTTCTTTTATGTTCTTTCATATTCTTATCTTATTTTTTATTTGTGAAGAGATGAGGTGTGAGATGATTAATTATCTTAAAAGAGAGCTTGAAAGCTACTTACTTGATGATCTCTTGGTTGAAGAATAGAGAACCCAAACTTCAAGCTCCTCATTTCTTCTTTCTTCCTTCTTCATTTTCTCCTTTCTTTCATTCATTCCTTCTTCTTTCTTCTTCGTCTTCTTCTTCTTCTTCTCCTCTCTACTGAATTCTAGAGTGAGAAATGGTTTGTGCAAATGAATTTTTGTAGAGAAAATGGTGTCTATTTATAGGCAAAAAATTGGGTGTGAAAAGACTATTTTGCCCTTAATTTAACTCAACATTGGTTTTTATTTAACTCAATCATCCTACTAACTAGGGTTTATTCTCCTTAGTTAGGTTAAATCTTCAACCATGGTTAGGATTTCTAATTGAGTGCCATCATGAGTCATCAAGTCTTTGGAAAAAAATCTTTCCAAAGTCTTATCAAAAGACTTTCCCATTTTTCCTCATTTTTTATTTTTTTCTAATTTACATAATTCAATTCTTTTTCTTCTCTCTCACATTTATATATTTTTTTAAAAATGAATATGTATATAAAAATAATTAGAAGACTTTTGGGTGAAGGGAAAACCATTTCCTCAAGCAACCATCAAATCATGTTTTCCTCTTTTTTCTTTTCTTTTCTTATCTTTTATTTTAAAAAAAATTAAATTAAATATGTCACATCATATTCTCTCTATTTCCATACATGTGTACATATAGCATGCTTGTAGGGAAATTTATGAATGAAAAATCTTCCAAACATCACATCAAACTTATCTTCACATTTTCTCATTTTTCTTTTAATTTATTTAACCCTCATTTATGTCACATCAACCCCCTCTCCTAGGGAGAATCTCAGAATTTATATATAAATATATTTATTAGGTCAAACTTTTAAGTTTTGAGTCTTTCTTTGTATTCGACTCAATAATTAATTTTATTGGGTCTCAATTAAATAATTGAGTTCCCAATAAAAAATTGATTTGTTCTTAGACCTTTGTTCATCTCTTGAACCAAAGTTTATAAGCTTATTTAAGACCTATTTGAGTTTCCTTCTTAAGCCTTTTTGAATTATCCACTTAGACTTCCAAGCGAATCTTATTCTTAATTTACATGTCGTACGCCTCAACTTGATTCTTAAAAAAAATTATTTACAAAACTTTTTCTTAATTCATGATAGAATATAATTTAGATTCTTAAAAAATTACGAGGTGTTACAGTATTGATGAAACTCAATCTCTTATATTTAGAAGAATTAAAGTGACTTTTTCACTGTAGTTGAAGTGTAGAATTGCAGTTTTGTCCTCCACTACACTAGTTCTATATGGTCAGTGTATCCAAGTAACAAATCTCAAGTAAATGAGAATCATAAACTGATAAATGATGTGCTTAAGAACAACTGATCTATGGTAATACTGCATAATCTACTGAATTCAACAAATTAAGTTATTCTGATCACACCGGGAGAAGGTTAAAAGGCACTTTGTAATTAAGGATAATCTTAGTCAATTCTTTCCTAAAAGAGGCATTATGTTCCTCCACAGGTGACTCTGTTCAAATTCTTCTTTCCACCTTTTTACATATGAAATGAGTTTCTACGAGGGTTCCTTTGGTATAAGAAAACATGTAATTAACAGATATTGAGACATCGATCATTAATGGGGAGAGGTGAGGAATGAGGTAAATGGAAATTTGGGTGCCCCACTTGGGAAAACCAAATGCAAAAGGCTACCACTCATTGCTACTAGCCTCCTGACTGCAACTTACCTACCAATCACCTTGAAAAGTTCTAAAAATGCCACTCCCCCAATGCTTTCCCTATTATATTTATGTGAATATACTACTGTATGATATGGTTATAATAATCCAATCTTAATGGCACCAAATGTCTCAATCATCGCAGCTTGTATCTTATCCCATGTATGACTCTAGATGCTTTACTTTAAAGCTAATGCCTAATAGAAATTTGGATTTTTTTCAAAAATTGTAATGTCTATGGCATTTGTGGGTTGATTAAAGGAGAAGGAATTGCCACAAACCATGGCAAGTTGTAAAGACTATTGTTTCTCTAGTCTGCAAATGCTCTTATGGTTGGTCTCATTATGCAAGTCCATTTGTTTTTTTTCCTTTTCCTGTATCTTTGGCTCTTATCGTTTCGTGCTTTTGTAAAGATAGGTTGGTCAATGAAATGACAAACGTTATACGGAAGGGATTTGATTTAACTATGAGCCAAACCTTTTGTCCCTTTTGATGCCTTGCTAATCCGGATAATTCAGTGAAAGATCAAAACTTTGAGTGTCTATGCATTACTGTTTAAACTTCTTGGTCATTTTTCACAACATTTACACATTGTCTTTTCCTTTTCACTTGTTGAAAGGAAAAATCATCTAAGTAGTCATTACAAAACAATTTGCTTTGGAGTTGCTTCTGAAACCTCTTTGAGTGCGGGGCTTGAAGTAGTTACCAGGAAGGAACCTAGCACAAAAACACAAGGGTGTGCCATTGACTTTGCCTCAACAGAGAAAAACAATTTACTTTATCATTCTTGATTGCCTTCAGATTCTCACTACTAGAAAATGTACTTTTTGCGACGGTAAAAAACCGTCGTTAATAGTCACAATGCGGTCGCAAATAGTATTTGCGTCGGCTTTATGAGCTTTTGCGACTGCAAATGGGGGGACGCAACTGGTGGGGTCGCAAAAGGTTTTTAGCGACGGAAACAAGCAGTCGCAAATAAAAGATCAAAAAACAAAATCGTTTAGCGACGGCAAAACGCGGTCGCAAAAATACCATCTGCGACTGTTTATAAACTTTTTGTGACGGAACAACGCGGTCGCAAAAAATATTATCTTATGTTTTTACTACTGCATTTTTACCGTTGCAAATACTAATTTTAGTGACAGATATTACCGACGCCAATAGGATTTTTAGTGACATCTTAATCCGCCGCAAATACTACTTTTAGTGAAATCTACTACCGACGCAAATACAAATTTTAGTGACGGATTATACCGCCGCAAATACTACTTTTATTGACAGCATTTACCGTCGCACATTCTACTTTTAGTTACGGCTTGTACCGTCGCAAATAATACTTTTAGTGACCAAATAATTAGCAACGGCGGTAACACCGACGCAAAAAATATATATTTATGCGTACAAAACATTCATTCATTTCCTGTAACAAAACATTCATTCATTTCCTGTAACAAAACACTCATTCATTTCAATTAAAATAAGTCAAAATGTATTAATATATGCGCACAAAACATGCTCTTAAGACAATATTAAAATTTTAAACAAA
>JAUTBS010163960.1:0-12143 GCA_032361285.1 Aequorea victoria | reverse complement strand
AATGAGCGATAATTGTAATTTTTATTAAGTTTCAGTTGTATTCTTTTTGGTCTGTAATATTTAAACAGCTGTGCAATATGGATGAAAGTACAATCGATATTATATATGATAAATATTATGTTTTTGTTGGATGATTGTCTTAATATAACCCTATTTAATATTATTATGTCTCTTAACGACCCGAGAATTTTGGGGCGTTACAATTGGTGTCGACACACATAGAATATGTGTCGACTCAATGAGACTCCTCGCGGTCACTGACTCCCTAACACACATATGTATCGGCTCAAACCTTGATGTGTCGGCCCAAGGGTAACGGGTATATAAAGATTAAAGTGTTTTGTATGGCCCATTAATTCAAAAATAGATTATCGCTCCCTTTCTCTCTCACGCTCTCTCTGGTTCATGAACCCTCCAAAAATTCAACCGTCACAACTCTTCACCAATTCTCTCTGATCCTTCACTATAAAACCCCCACATTGTCTTCGTCAACATCATCACTGAAAAACACCTCCTCGGTTGTGAAGAAAAAGCCCTAGAAATCTCGGTGAAATCACATTGAGCTTCAACCTCTCTCTCTCTCAAGAACTCAAGAAATAACAATAGACGCTTCAACTCCTCCATCATCCTTCAACAAACGAAGAAGGAAAGACCAACCTGAAGGTTTAAGCAAGAAAACCAAAAAGGGAAAAAGCCCCTCATCCTTTCTCGTCTGTCGAGATTCCGATATTCAAGACAAGTTTTCCAAAACTTTCAAATCTCTCCAAGTCCCAGATGGGAGGTGCGCAGACTTCGATTTTTTCGATTCTATTGGAGTGCACTTCAAGGATTGGTTTACTGAGCTTGAATAGTACAATTTTGTAACCATCAAAGAGCCAGTATATCCTGAATTGGTCAGGATAACTTGTGCCCATATGCATTGGACAGAGGGCTTGGAAGAGTTATCTATCTCTACCTGGGTCAAAGGAAAAGACCTAGTGTTTAGAGAAAAAATGATCAATTAACTCCTAGAAGCCCCTAGTGAAATCCACCTTCTAGATTGTACCTCCAAACGTCAAAGCTACCAAGATATTCCTCTTGGTGGATTTATCTTTCTTATCTCTGGTAGAACAAACCTTAGTCTTGACAAAATCTTTGACGCCAACCACCTTCTACCTGAATAACGCATTCTCCACCACATGGTGAACCATATGTTTTTGCCCCAAGGAGGAAGATTTGGAGATGTTACCTTTATTCATTTAATGGTAATGTGGTGCATCGTAAACAAAGAACCTATAAACCTTGGCCATCTCATTCTCTCTGATATATGGAAAGCTGCCCAATCCACCAAGAACATCCTCCCTCATGGCATACTTTTTACAAAAATCTTTAAATTCTTTAAGATAAATCTTAAGGACTCCTTATCAATCTCCTTTCACTATACCCACATCTACAACAAGTCCACCCTAAAAAGGATGTAACTGGTTGAGATTGAGGAAAAATGGGTCAGGCCTGATGCAACTCTATCATCCTGTCCACCCCATGATCGACCACAACCACAAACACCATAAAACACCTCCATACTCCCTCATCATTCTGCTGATCTACCTTGTAGTGGGATTAAAACCCCACATATTCAGCAATGACTAGCTGATGAGGATCCTGCTTCTCTCTCACCCTCACATACTCCTTCTGCACTTTCCAATCCCACTATTATTCCACTCCTCCACTTTTTCCTTCCCCTTCCACCCCTGCTCCTGCTTTCCAATCATTTCCTCCATCTGCCTTAGAGGACATTCATACCAAACTTGACCATCTTGTTGACATAACAAGAAACTCAATGAAAGAATGAACTTTTATGAGTTTCAAGTTGAACAATTCCAAGAACAGTAAGGCCACATGGTCAGTGAGCAACTGAGGATCAATCACATTCTGTCTGACCTCAATGACCGAATAGATGGTGTATGCCAAACTGACCTCACCTTGGGTCAAGACATGAAAAGACAGATGAATGAATTCTCTATCACCAGTGCCATACTTCTGAAAGTTATACGCACTAATTACAAGCATGAACCCACTCGACAAATGATTAAGGCCCTAAGGAAAATTTAGGACTTCATGGAGTGGGCTGAAATAAGGTTGGAGACTCCAGAAGACAAAGCTGCAAGACTTTCAAGAGAAAACCTCAACTAATCAGTAGCTCCAGTCAAAGGAGTTCACATTGAGAAAATCTCGGTGAAAGACTTCAAGTCTGTCACCTCCAAGAAAAAGGGTCAGTTTTTGGGCAAAGACAAAGAAAAGGAGAAAATGGCTGAGTCATCCAAACCAAAGGACCCAACAGACTTTTTTCAGTCTGATCTCTTCGCCCAAATGCAAGTCGAAGAAAAGAAGGAAGCAGCCACATACAAATACAAACAGAAAAATAAAAAAGAAATATACGCTCAACGTGAAGCTAAATGGAAGAAGCAAATGAATGACTTCTAACTAACTTTTTCTATCTTTTCCTTTCTTTCTCTGTACATTCTCTCCGGGCTGTAAACAGAACATACAGTTTAAATGAAATGATTTTTTTTTCCTTCTCTTTACTTGTTGTTATGAATAACTGAGATATTAGTTATGAATATTGTTTTTGATTATTTGTATGCATATTTTCGATTTTAATGGTTGATTTCTCAGTAAACATGATCTTTTTGAGATGACAAAGGGGGAGAAGAATAAATAAGAGAAGAATACATAAGAAAATCCATAAAAGAAGAATGAATGAATAAATTGAAACATCAATTAATCATAAAAATGTTTTTGGTATCATCTGTTCAAACATATATTCAATTGGTATCATCATGTGTTAAGATATTGTTTGCTTGATTGGTATCACTTTATCATAATTGATCAAAAATTGGTATTATTCTGTTACAAATATTAGTATCACATTGATCTATCATGAATATATTTTATAATTGGTATCAAGTTATCATAAAATGATTCTATCACATATATATCTGATAATTTTCATTTGGTATCAAGTAAATTCTTTATCATGTTTGATTTATATCTTGATAAAAATGTCTTTGAAAACTCTTTTAAAAAGGAAGCATATCTTTAGGGGGAGCCTTTCAAAATAATTAAAGAATCATATAAAAGGTTTTATTACATTGGTGTATGTATTAAAATTGTTTGTTATCATCAAAAAGGGAGAGATTGTTAGGCCCAAGGTTTTATAATAAGTTAAGTGATTTTAATGATAACAGACAAAGCCTTAACAAAGATTAAATGTTTTTCAAAAAATATATTTGTTATAGATAAATAAAAATGGTTCAAATAGATTTAAATATTTATGTAAGGTTAACACCCATGATTGGGGTTAATCATAAATGTTAATGGGTTATTAAGATGTTTAAGGAATCTTTAAAGAAATTACCAAACAGGACCTAAAGCTCATAATCAATGAAAATCAATTTGGAAGCTTTCAGTCTTTTTGGGTAGAGACAAATAATTTATGAGTCAACACAGAAGAGACATCGATTTGGTATTTTGACAGTCAAACGAACATGAGTCGACACAAAGAATATCTGATTCGACACAAGACAGCCTGGGTCGATACAAGCCTCCCATGAGTCGACACAAGTCAACACCTATCAAAGATATAGAGGCATCAACAATTTGAGTCGACAAACATTGAAGATGAGTCGACAAAGATCAAAGGATTCCAAGCCAAAGGCATTTTGAGTCAACACAAGCCTCACATGAGTCGACACAACCAGTACATGAGTCGACACACAGTCGAGAAACATGGAACGTGAGTTGACACCTCTTCACATGGGTCGACACAAAGCAAGCAGATTTCGTGATTTAAGGAACTTGGGTCGACACAACTCAATATGAGTCGACATAAGTGCGCGATCCCAGTGCGCGATTTTTGCAGTGATTTGTTTGACTTTCAGCTTAATTTAAGGATCAATTTTAAATTATAGAGGATCGATTTTACTTGTAGAAATGATCCCAAAATATTTCAAATCAGATCACCAAGATTCAAGGAACAAATCAAGAAATATTCATTTACGTAATTTCGGGATTTGTTACAGTTGGACACAACATTGATTTTAGAATGGTTTTTGAAATTGCAACGGCTACATGGGGATCTAAATTCAAAATGAAGATCAGATCGAATCATTTGGAATCAAATTAATAATCAATCATCTTGATTCAAGGAAGATCAAATTGTTGGCTAGAAACGACTATATTCTTACGAACTATTTAAAGAGCAGCTGTGCAACGAAGAAAAAAAGAACTTGAGATACAGAATTTGAAATAAAAAAAACTACATCATTCTCATACTCTCACTCTCAGTCTGATACGATGATCATCAACGAAGCATCAATCACATTATATCAGTACGTGAGAAGTTCTGCAAAATCAAAAGGAAAGCCATCTCAGCTTGTCTGTTCGTACTCTGTTATATTGGATATTCTTTTCCTCTAAGCTTAGTGTATTATCTGCTCTTCTAAGCAAGTATCATTTTGTTTGATGTTATAACATCAAGAACACTACAACAATTTTGTAAAGTAGAGGTGAGTCACCTGCTACTGATCTTTGTGTGTGGTGTAGCACACAAAGGGGAAGAACCCAATTACTAGAAGCTGCGAGCTTTGGAACGTAGGTTGGATCATATTCTGTAAAAGATCACAAGTGCTAGAAGTGGTGAAAGCTTCGAAATGAAGTTGTGTGGATCTTGTAAAGGTTTGGAGCACACTCGTAAGTGTTTTGTCCATAGTGCCGAAATTCTCAAGAGGTGTTTGATGAGTGGATGTAGGTTGGGATAGCCGAACTACTATAAATCTTGGTGTCACTCTCTAACTTTATCCTCAATCTCTGGCTTGTCTGTTTTATTGCATATATAGGTTGCTAGAATCTATTTGTTTTAAATAGTTATTTTAAAACTGTAATAATTTTTAGACACCCTATTCACCCCTCTAGGGTCACCCTTTACTTAACAGGCTGCTGGGGGGGGGCTAGCGTCCTGGTGTATAGATCATCAAAGTTTGCAGTCTAGAAAAAGGACTCCATTGGGACATCGGCCTTGTTAATGGCGGTTCTATAACCGGAGTACAAGACCTCGACCTTGATCTTCAGCACCTCGTCGACGTAATGCTATCGCGCCTCGTCTCAACCGACTTTCCACATCTGGTCATCGTGTTCCTTTTGGGCTGTATCATCCTCGATTTGTGCAAGACGGCTAGCCTCTAGCTGTTTGGTGGCTTCGTCAAGCAGCATCTTTAATCCTAGTGGCTCAATCACGAAGACCGATGCCTGGGCTTGGAACTCTTGGACCTGATGGGTATGGGGAGCTTTCTCAGCCTCTAAGGCCTTGACCATAGCTTCCAGGTCGGCCACCTTTTCATCGACCTCTTTTCAAGCCTCCTTATCAACCTTGAGGTCACGCATGACCTTTCTCATTGTGTTCCTCAGGCGGCAGAAGTTGTCCAGGAAGGAGTGGACACACTGGAGCCCCTGCACAAGTAAATCAAGGTTCATCAGATCTATTGCGTAAAACATGGATAAAATAAAGTGCAGTAAGAGATGGGAAATAAAGAACTTACCCTAACTATAAATCGCATGGTTCGGGCATACCGATCCATTTCGCTGAAGGCCTCGTGCTCGGCCATGTATCTGGGAAGGAGCACGGCCTTGAAAATATCGAAAGGATTGTTAAGATCAACACTACTTTGGGCCAAGGCAAGAATGGACCCACCGTCCAGCCCAAAATAGAAGTTCATACCTCCTCGAGCTCCTCGGGGGCCTGAACTTTGAGTTGGGCCTTCCTCTTCTGCTTCAATTAGGCTAGGTCAGCGGCGAGATCGAAAGACGAATCTACTGATGGGGCCAAGGTAGTGTCGTCCGAAGATGGCATTGCAGATGGAGGGGGAAGAGAAGCCATCGAACTGGGCCTGGTGGGCCTAGCAACTGACGGGTCTGAGGCAGAGGAGGATGCCTCGGTGGTCTTCTTGGCAGCCATTCGGAACTTGATGCGGGTCTTGACCCCCGGCATCTCTGCTGGTTTGGTGGTAGGGTTGACTCTGGCTTGGTGGTAGGCGGAAGCTTGGTCGGCCAAGGTTTCCCTCACGATGTTAGAACAATAGTGGCGGTGGTGAAGTGTATGCCAGTAAGAGGACACATAGCCCAATATTGCAGGTGCCAATCTCTCACTGATTTGAAACGTAGCAGCAATGATAAGTATGTTGGATGCCTTCCTAAAGCGACAAACCAAACTCGTGGCTGAACAAAGAAGGCATAGAGTTGGAAATATGACAACAGTGGAAAACAACTAGGTATTAAGTCAATTGATAAACTACCAACCTGGGAAGCCGGTGTGACGGGAAATGCCAAACTCTTCATTAGAGTGCCCGGCTGGAAACTCAAAGGAGCCACCTACCAGAAGAAAATCCAGTTTGCTTGTCCGAGTCCTGGAAGTCACGAATCAACTCAAGCCCTTTATCTCTAGACCTGAGGTAATAGGTGGAATCATCCTTGTTTGAAGACAAGAAATAGAATTGGAAGAGCTCTGGCAGGCCGAAGCTTATGCCATGACGGCGGTTCATCTCGGCGATGCTATTAACAATGCGAAAGAAGTTAATAGACATCTAGGAAGAACTTAGCCAGAGTACGACAATAGTCTCCCTGAGGAAGGGGTCAAGAGGGAATCGAACACCACCCTCGACAACCGAGATAAGAGGAAATGGGAATTCTCCATGCTCGGCAGCATGGAGATGTTGCCGACTACTAGGGTCGAAGAGTTTTATTGTGACAAAGCTGGGAATATTGTACTCCTTCCTAAAACTATTCATGGACTAAGGATTAGCCCATATATACCTGAATTTCCCCATGAGCCAATGTTCACCTAGAAAAACCCAGAAAAACCCAAAATAAGGGAAAAACCTAGAAAACTCAGAGAACCCCAAAAAAAAAAAAGAATGAAGGAATAGAATAGAAGAAAAACTAGGTGTATAACGAAGAAGACCAGGGATGAAATCAAGCAAAAACTGAAGCTAAAGCAAAAGAACTTGGAGAGAGGAAATGAGTTACGAGGACAAAGAAGAGGAAGATGACGATGAACGCGACAATGATGAGTCAGAACGGTGACAGCAAGGGCGTAGGGAGGCTCTTAGCTCTCTTAAATTTTTTTTCCAGTGTTTTGGTAAGGATGAAAAGGTGGAAGAGTGAGGGAGGCTAAGGGGCCCTTTTATAGATCCCCAAGAATCTCATGGGTCACGTCAGGAAACCTAGGGGCGCGTTTAGAGATGAAATTACATTTTTAGGTCCGAGCAAAGGCCCAGTCAGATAATGACGCGTGGGGCAGAGCAGACAAAGTCTGATGCCGAGCACCAATCCTTGTGGCTGAGCCCAACAATCCAGAAGGGAAATCAACACCCAACGGTCACATTAGAGTACAAAACGGCGTCAATAGCGCCTGGAGAGGCACGAACATGCCATCACCGACCGAATAAGAGAACAACATATGGATTGACAAGACAATCAAAATGATGTTCGCAAGTTCCAGGAAGGTGCATGCGTGTACCTCGGCGCTATGGGACATGGGCCGAGTATAACCATCCAACCGAGCACCAAGCAACACCCCCGCTCCATGTCGAAGCACGAGAGTTAGGGGAAATGAAGGAGCCCAATTTAGAGTGAACTAGGTCTCCTCATATAGGCCCGAGATCCCATGAAATATGGGTCGGGTTACAAGGTGAAGATGGCCCAAAATGGGCTTGGACCATAAAGAGCGAAAACCAACCAAGTAGACACCTCAGAACCATAGAAGATGGGCTGAGCTCCTTTATCATCATAACTGGAAAACCCATCTTGATGTCTGTAAAGTGTGTGCTAAGCATAGTGGAGTAGAGTAGCCAATTGACACCGCGAAATATGGGCCGAGCTTTCCCTTTGGTTGAGATCTGAGCATGACAGCCTCAGTAATGACGAAGGGACTGATAATAGGGCATTAAATATGCCATCAATGGGTATTAAATGCGCCATCAATGGGCATTTAGTGCTCCATTAATGGGCATTCAATGAGCCATCAATGGACATTCAATGCCTGCTACATCATCATTACCCTACTAAGGCAGGAGTAGACTTGGTTGGGAATGAGGGGACAACAAAAGCATGTGTTATGCAAAGAATGACCATAGAGGGGCGATGAATAGGGTCTTTCAAAAAAACTTCTTTTTTAATAAATATCTAAACAATATGAAACATGAAAAATGATAAGCAAGCAGTATGGATAGTAAAGCAAGCAAATAATAGAGAGAGGGAGAGATAAGGAGGGAGCGATAAGCAAGCAGTATGGATAGTAAAGCAAGCAAAAAACTTTTATAGTTGTTCCGCTATTCAAGCCTACGTCCACTCCTCAAACTTCTCTTGAGAATTTTCTACTATATTCAAGCAGTTACGGATGTGCTCAAACCTTTTACAATCTTTCAAAGAGTCACCAAGCTGCATTCCAAAGCCACCAGGCTTCTACCACTTGTGATATTCCCTTTGTATGATTTACCACACACAAAGAATAATCAAGGGTGACTCACCCTCACTTTATAATGATTTGAATGAGATTCTTGGGTTACAAATGATGAGCAATACTCTCTTATAAGAGGGGATATAGCAGTATAGATCTCAAGAGAAAAACCAGTAGAATATTTGAGCTATATGTTTCTAGGGTTTTCTCGAGTAAGAACATATTTTGAAATTGTGAGCTTCTTGATCGTTTGAGTCAGTGATTCTTGTGTTCAAATGTTTGATACTCACTTCCTTTTATAATTTTGAGCTCCAAGATGACCGTTGGAAATCAAATCGTGGCATTAAATGCTCTGAAATATAGCCGTTGCAAGCGTGATCTTCGCGCAAAATTTGAATTTCTCGCCCATGGGTCAACTTATGCTGGAGGTGGATCGACACAGCTCCTTGATACTTCAGTGCAAATAAGATCCTTCGTCCTTGGTTCGACTCATCTTGATGATTAGGTTGACTCAAAATCCTTATGTCTCTGTATCAGTGGAATCCTTTGTCCATGGGTCGACTCATCTTGGTGATTGGGTCGACTTATAACATTGATGCCTCAGTATCAGTAAAGTTCCTCGTTCGTGGGTCGACTCATATTGAGGTTGGGTCAACTCACACTTGATTCTTCACTTGAGTTGATATGGGGGTTAGAGTGAGGGCTGATGTGCCTCAGCTCAACGTTCTTCACGAAGTTGACTTGGGTCGGCTCACTTATTATTCTCTATGAATCTAGTGAGTTATAGTCTAATTGGGTCGGCTCATGTCTTCCCGTGGTTCGACTCATGTCTTCCCGTGGGTTGACTCACTGAAGATGTTCAATATATTTTCCCTTTTGAGTCGATAGGTGGGCTGATGCGTCTCAGCTTAAAGTCCTTGGAACCGATACTTGGGTTGACTCACCCTGATGGTGGGTTGACTCATGGTCGATTCTAAAATAACTTTGCAAGATATCTTGAGCCTTAGTTTGTTTGGGTCGACTCATAGAAGAACTTGGGTCGACTCATGCCTTTGGTAATGCTCTGTTTGGGAATTGAATCATAAACTCTTATAACTATTTAAAACATGGTTTTTCACCTGAAATAACTTCGAAACTCATTAAATATAAAGTCAACCTCACTCATGGGTGTTAACCACAGTAAATTTAAATAACCAAAGAAACATTGAGTATAATTTGATTAAACAATGAATTCTACTTTGTAACTTTTTGTCAATGATCATTTAAAGCTTCTCCAAAGAGATTATTAATAAAATATTTTATGATAGGTACTCAAAATTATTTTGTCTCATTAATACTTTGTTTGTTATCATTAAAATCTAGTAAAGACTTATTATTATAACCTTGGGGCTAGCATCATGGTCACCCAGGACAAGGATAACTTGTCTCCCCTGACACCTTTTTTTGCCTATAAATATGGAGGTTCAGACAACCCATAAAGGTGGTGCAAACTTTTCTACCTCACGTATTACTATCCTGGAACTATTCTCTATTATTTTCTCTGGGTCTAAATTTGGCTTCTCCTTACTAACTTAGCCATCAGAGGGGGATTCTGGCGAGAATACCCCACTAGAAAATAACCTTGTTCTCTCGTTGCAGGACCGATGGTCCATACAAGGTGTGGATCAAGGCCTGATTCACTTCAAATCGATCTAAACAACCTTTGCGAATTCATGCTCACACAATACCGTTATAAAATCTAAAATTTCTATCAAATTGGATCTCTCTTTTTTTTAAAAAAACTTGAATATAAGTTCGAACTCATGCTCAAGCTCAAACTTGAGTTTGAGTCGACTCGTTTATTTTTTCCGAATTGAGCTCGAACATAGTCATTTTTAAACAAACTAAGGCTGAAGAAGAGTGATCAATTTTATTCGAGATCATGCTGAGCTGGAATATCATAAAATTTATTTGAGCTCAACTCGAATATCATAAGTGAAAGCTGAACTCGATTTGTTTGCACCCCTAGCGAGAACGATGGTCTTATTGGCATATTGTTTCATTTTTAGGAATAAGTCAATTTTATTTGGCTTAAAGTTACTTTTTTTTACTTGTTCTCTTTTGTTTGTCCCTAGGGATGTAAAAATGGCCCGCCCCAAGCTTGCCACTATTGAGGCCCGGCCTGACCCGACCATGGCCAGAGCCCGAGCCTAGCTCGTACCCCCTTGAGCGGGCTTGAGCCGAGGGCTAGAGGCCCATAGCCCGAAGCCCGAGCTCGTCTTGAGAGCCTAACGAAAATTTTTGCAATTTTTGACAACTGAGATCAATCCAATTTGATCGGATGGTCCAAATTAAAGGACCATTAATGTCCGAGCTCATCGACACGAAGTCCAACGACTCCAATGACTATTTTTTTATTGAGCGACCCAGATCGTTTATAATTTAAACGAATAGTTGTGGTGATAGAGCCGTTCAGCTAGTCCGACCTAAGCCCGACCAACATCTATATTTTTTTTTTTAAATTCATAAATTCAAAATATTTTTTCTATAAATACCCCATCATCCCAATTTTAAAATTCATTCTCAAATCTCAATTTTTCTCAATTCTATACTCCCTCAATTATCAGATTTTATATATTGTTTAAAGTTTAATTAATTAATTTAATCAATTTTAAAGTTTTTCTCAAAACTCTCTATCAAGTATCAATTGATCAAGATCAAGTAAAAAAGCTCATATTTCCAAAACTTCATCAAGATCAAAAGATGAAAAGCTAAAATTTTATCAAGATCACTAATTCAAGATTAAAGCTACATCCAGAATCAAGGTAAAAATCAAAATTTCATCAAGAATTAAATTGTCATTCGATTAGATTTAATTTTTGTATTATAGTCTTATAGATATTATTTAGTTAAATAATATTTATTAAGAAAAATATTTTAACTTCTTAAATTTTATTTTTTTAATTTAATTCTTAAGAAATATAATTTTAACTTTCTTAAGGAATATAATTCTTATAAAATTTAATTTGTAAAAATTTAATCTTAAGAAAAATAAATATAAAGAATTTGCATTCATAAAAATTTATTCTACCTACAAAAATATTTTATTATTTTTTTCATTTATATTCTGTAATTTTGAAGAAAATTTTATTTTTTTGTTATGGATCCTAATAATTCAATTAGTGTTTTGGAATTAACTGAGTCTCTATCGTAGAACCATTTTCATTAGTAGGTTTTAGTAAAAAGTCACCTTTCTTATGGAATAATTACAAAAAATTAATACAAAATAATGTTGATGGAACTATAACTAGTAGAGCAAAATGTAATATTTATAGTAAAAAAAATTCCGGTAACACAACGGGGGGTACAAGTCATTTACGTAGATATACCGAGAATCATCTTACCGATATTAGAGGACAAATACAAATAGGTAGGAGTTTAAGGGGTAACATAACTAATTTTTTTTTTGGGTAATTGAAAGTATATATAAAATGGAACGAAAATACAAATTTACAAGGGGTATACCCCAGACACTTACAACTTAACCACTTACAAGGTATACCCATCGAAGGGTTTCACTCTGCTAATTAAACAACAAAACCAACCCCCCCTCCTGCATAAGCGGGTGCGGGGGGGGGGGGGGGAGGGGGGGGGGGGGAAAAATTCTAGCTTT
>JAUTBS010163849.1:0-12144 GCA_032361285.1 Aequorea victoria | reverse complement strand
TCTGCAGACCAAGAAGATGATTGGTTCGGGGCATGAGCAAGATGGCCTCTACTGTCTAGATATTAATCGTGCATCTCACTTCACATCTTTAGCCTTGAGTGTTTCTGTTCCTGCTCTTCAGTAGCATTTTCGGCTGGGTCACCCTTCTTTGGCTAAACTTAAGTTTGTTATTCCTACTTTGAGTTTCTTATCTAGTTTAGAATGTGAAACTTGTCAGTTAGGCAAACATCACCGTAGCTCTTTTCTTTCTAGTAGTCATGGTCAGTCTGCATCTTTTGATTTAATTCATACTGATATTTAGGGTCCTTCTCGAACTCCTAGTTCTAATGGATATTTTTATTTTGTTATCTTTGTCGATAATTTCTCTCGTATGATTTGGTTATTTTTAATGAAAGAACGATCTGAGTAACCAATCATTCTCACCAAGTTTTATAATGAAATCCTTACTCAATTTGGCAAACGTATCAAAATCATTCGCTCAAATAATGCCTTGGAGTATATGCAGTCTCTTGTTACCTCCTTTTTATGTTGATCGTGGTGTTATTCATCAAACTATTTGTGCTCGTATCTCTCAACATAATGGTGTTGCTGAGCGTAAGCATCTACACTTATTAGTGTTAGAAATAAATCTTCAATGATTTATTTCTTTATTTTTCGCCTTGATTCTTGTCTTTCCTTTGATATGCTTTCATTGTGTAGTTCTTTCCTTTGTAATCATTATATATATAACAAGGCTATCTCTCTTATGATAATATAGCATTATACAGAAATTACCTCCTTTTTGGTATCAGAGCCAAATCTCTGCAACAACTAAGAGCTTCGAACGCCGTCTACCCCTTGCGCTATCGCCCAGCACAATCTATGGTGAACCCGACCTCGCTTGCAACACCAGGGAAGGGACGTTCAGTCCTTGCGACCACCAAGGAGACCACTGACAGATCTCGCGACCACCAAGAAGGCCACCAACAGTCGTCAAGACCACATAGGGTGCATTGCACAGTTCTTGCGAAACCCTAAGGTGTGTCGCCGAGCCCTCGCGACCACCATAAAGGCGTCGGCCTGACTTCACAACCACCAGAGATGGATCGCTAAGCCCTCGCCACCACCATAGAGGCGTCGACCTGACTTCACAATCACCAGAGGTGGCTCGCTGAACCCTCGTAGTCCTTCCTCTACATTCAACTATATCGATTTGAGGGGGGGTTTAGCTTCTTCAATGGAGTCTCCTTTTTTGGTCACTGTGTGATTCATGCCCTTTGGTCTTCTACGATGGTTCATACCTTATTCTAAGTTTTTGGGCTTCGATTACTGTGCACCTTGGGTCTTTCTTTTAGAAAGTGTGCTGATGTGGTAAGCATACTTTATATTATTTTTTTATGTTTGGGGCTGCCGTTGATCTCCGATTGTATTATTCTAGGTTTTATTGGTAGCCGTGATTTCAGCCGATTTCAGCCTATTTCTTTGATCTCTCAATTTCTCTGTGACATAATATGACTGAGTTAAGTGACGAAAGTGTTCTTAAGTTACCCCGACCCAAGTTTTCTCTTTCTCAACATGCATCAGCCCATCGTATTACTAGTGTATTGTTGAATGAGAATAATTTTGCTGCCTGGAGTCGTTCTCTTCATCTCTTCCTTGGGGGCAAAAGCAAGTCTAAATGATTTCTGGAAACTGAGAAGCAACCACCAGAGGAGGATCCCCACCGTGTTCAATGGCATATTGAGAATTGCACTATATTGGGTTATTTTTTTAATTCTATAGAAGAACGTGTCTATTACATATTGATGTATCATGATACTGTTCCTCGTTTGTGGACTGCTTTGACACAAATATATGCACATGCTCGTAATGACGTTCACATTTTTGAATTATATCAGGATATTTCTCATGCATCACAAGAGGCCTTGGGATTATCAGTTGCAGAATACTTTGGATACTTACAGTCTCGTTGAGAGGAGTTAGCCCAATATGAGCCCTTGATTGATTTCCCGGCTGAAGCGGCTTCCATTATGATTAAACGACTCACTCGCCATATCAGTTCTTGATGGGTTTAAACCTGCATTTGAGTCTCTTCGGAATCAAATTTTGAACACATCTCCTTTGCCTTCTTTGTATGAGATTTTTGCCACTATTGACAGTGAGAAGCGTCGTCGCCGTCTGGTTCAGCCTACTCCTCCTATCTCTGAGTCTCCTGGCATGACTGATCAAATGGCTCTTGCTGCTAGTTCTGACTCTCGTCCATCGACTGGGAAGATTGTTTATTATCATTGTGATGGAGCTGGACACACTAAGGCCCGTTGCTTCAAGCTTCATTCAGAGTTAAAACAACAGTTTACTAAGAACCGCACTTCTGGTTCTAAGTCTTCTAGCACTACTGCCCTTGTCGAGACTGTTGGTAGTTTTGGTTCGCCTACCCTCTTTGACTTTACTAGTCTTCAATCTCAGATTGGTAAGCTTCAGAAGCAACGTGGTTCTTACTACCCGTTCTCAGTGCACGTCTCAAACTCCCATTGTCACTCTTGCTTCAGGTACTCCTACTACTTTTCATGTTCGATCTGCAAAATCTACTAAGGTTCTGGATTCTGGCGCTAATGATCATATGAATGGTGAGTTGTTATCTTTTTCTTCTCCTATCATTCCTGCTAATCAAACTGTTTGTCTTGCTGATGGATCCACTTCTTACATTCTCCATAAGGGTGATGTGTCCCTCTCTCCTGATATTTCTCTTACTTTTGTCCTTCATGTTCCTACTTTTGCTTTTAACCTCTTATCAGTTAGTCGTCTTCCTAACAATCTTAATTGTGCTTGTTATTATATTGTTAATGTATATAATATACCAGTAGATAGGCCCAGTAGAGATAAGGGGCCCATTAGGGTTTGACGTATGTATCCATGTAATTGTTATAAATAGAGAACCTCTCTAATTGAGAGGTATGCTTTTGCCTAGATAACTTGTTCTTTATTTCAACATGCAACCCCTTCTTGTATGTAGAGAGGCAACAGACAAATGTAAAGCAGTGCAAAGAGACAAACCAAAATGGGGGAACAATTGCACAAGGAGAGACTTACCAAAAAGCATTTTTTTTTTACCCACACAGAGAATATTTTGTTGTGAATGAACAACCATTTGCCCATAAAGCTTGATTAACTAGTGAATATACAAGATCTCGGGATGAGTGACAAGATAGGAAAAATAAAATAAAGTAAGCTGTCACATGG
This sequence comes from Aequorea victoria, assembly GCA_032361285.1. NCBI lineage: Eukaryota > Metazoa > Cnidaria > Hydrozoa > Leptothecata > Aequoreidae > Aequorea > Aequorea victoria. The sequence goes on along the minus strand of JAUTBS010163849.1, from coordinate 8,925 downwards.
AAAAAAAATATATATCCCCCCCACCAATAACATGACACATAAGATATTTCAGTGCTGGGTCAGATGAAAACAATAACATAATAAAAAGATAAACCTGCGTTATTATGTTGGGAAGCATGAATAGTGGGAACCGTAGCACCGCAAACAAAGAAAGTGATGTAAATGCCCTTGCAGGTGTCAGATCTCCACCAAGCAAAGTGAACACCCCAAATGAAATCACAATCACGATAACTGGAATGCTGTTTAGCATGAAACTGTTACACTGCAAAGAAAGAGAAAGCGATGCAGAAAATTACAACTCTGCCCATCCCAAAATGAGGACATGTTTGAAAAGGCACAAATTCTTAAAAAGCAACAATAAATGCAATTCATTTCATCTTTTCGGCACAACTCTTCCAACATTGCCATTAAGTGTATATATATATATATATATATATTTCCATGTTTCCATTAGCAGTGTTGAGACATGATGATTGTTTTGTTGTAAGGAATTTTCAACGCATTTTGTGGTGAGGGGTAAGATAAAAAAACAATAATGAATATCACTTTGAATTTTCCATTGCGGAAACTCATTTTGGACGTCCAAGAATGAAGATACTCATCTTGGGATGGGGGGACAAACTTTTAAGAAGGCAACAAGGAAAGTGTATGTGAAATCTTGTAAGTACATATACCTACCTATGTATTCTATAAAAGAAAATCTGAGACTTAAAGTTCCAACTTTATTTGAACATCTATCGTTCACTATTTTACCATTCTGCGAATGAGCCCTGAAGTTAGACTCTGACTTCCTTCTTTACAGCTTCAATCTTTCTAAACTTCATCCCTCTAAAGATCCACGCTTTAAACTACATGTTTAGTACTAGAATGATACACTAATGTTGTAATGGTGTTGGGGGGCTCCGATGTGTGAAGGTGCTGGATGGGTAGCAAAGATATGAACTGAATGCTAGGGTTATGGTGATGTTGACAAGATGAATCTGACGGTCCATCTCCTTCACAAAATCAAGGGAAGAAACTAGAGAAAGAGATGGGCAGCAGCTGCTTGCCATTGTGGTTGCTGGCAGAGCCATATTTTAATGGTGATGCTAGTCATATTGGTTCTGAGGTGGGCACAGGTTGGAGTAAATAAGAGCAGAAACAGGTGCTCATTAGTGGCAATGTTGTGGTCATTTGATAACAGTTCAGGCCTTCAGGGTGATGGGGCTGTCATGTGGTAAATTCGGCTGTCGGCACACTAATAGAAACAGATGGAAGGATAGATCAAGGTTTTAAATATCATCCATTACGTGTCGTATCGGCCGATATGTATCTGGATTTTGGACCTCCGATACCGATATTTACTACTGTATTGGCTGATATTGTCCGATATCAGCCGATATATGGCCGTAATACTGATCCCGATACCGCGATTTAGAACACTATGATAGATCCAGAGAGAGAATGAGAGATGATTAATTTTGGCAAAGACCAAAAAAAAAAAGAAGAAAAAGAATACAAGAAAAGCTCTGATCCAAACAGCAGACTTGCATATTTACAACTTATCCAAAATGCAGGAATTTCCACACTGTCAATTTGTTGCAAGTTAGAACAATGTGGATTTGTCATTATATATCTTCCATATATGAACAATTTACCTAAATTGAGGGGAAAAACACACATAGTACAAGGAGTATTACGTTTGCATATGCATTAATGATTACCCTCTTTTTTTCTTCTTTTTTTTGATAACCGCGGGTATCTCTCGCCAGCCCAGCCCAATTGGGCATGAGTTACCTCGTATCTGAACAGCCGAGAACTATGTGGGTCCAACAAGTGAACAAAAGGGACGGGGGGATAGAGAGACGTAATTCTGATGACTCTATGGTCAATAAGGCTGTGTGATAAGTGTATGCCTATCTGTGTATATGTGAAATTGTGAATGTGCATCACTAGGCATTTGGATCCAGAATCATGTCCGTGTATGTAACTGCATGTGACACAGTACATTATATACCAGTGGTCCAGTGGAGATTGCATTCCTCTCAGTGTTAGTTATACCTTGAGAATCTGTTACAGATCCTTGTATAATAGCAAATACAAAATCAATTTCCATAACATTGAAGTTAACTTATCATTTTCTCCTCCAAGGAAAAAATATGAAAATTTTCAACGAATGTTGCCATACCGCACCACGTAGTTGTGCTTTCCTGAACCATGCAAGCTCGTCAGTCCGAACACTTTGAGCTTTGGATTGGAAACTATTCTCCCATGCATAACATCTGAAGCAATTATTGAACAAAGGGTCACAATGATGATTTCAAGTGCATAATATTCCATAAGTCTGACAACAAGCATTCACAAAACAAACTATACTTCACAGTGTCCATGGCAGCCAAAATTTCATTCATGAGGCCAATTCTCTTGTCCGTGCGCTGCAATCCTTCCTTAGAAAGTTTCTGCATTTTGCTGATCACAAACGTCTGCCCCCACATGATAAAGTGAGGCATCCTTAATCAGGATAACGTTACATAATTCCATGAAATGAAAAATGGGTAAAAATATCTCGAAGCTACGAAAAACATCTTTTACTTCTAGGCAAATAATTCAAAATTCACATTTAGTCAAACAAACTGAATAAGACACTACATCACTAAAGAATTTAAGACGGAAACTAAAACAAAGGATAGATTTGTTGCGCTTATTTTTGCTCTAGTCAGAATGCACCCAAATTGAGTTATGGTTGGAAGACTGAAAAAAGACCTTGGGACTTGGGAGCAACAGTGCAACGTCAGTAGACAAGCTTGGCATGTACTACATGGCTTTGGAAGGCGTCTTTGTCATATTAGATTATTAGCAGTTTAAATAGATTAATAAAAACAGGATTATATGCAACAAGTTTCTTCTTTTATTATTTTGGGATGCTACAGGTAAGAAAAAAAAGAACGCTTACAAGGATATTGAACACCAAAAAAAACAAATTGAAGTGAACAAATGATATATCAGTCAATCAGATCAAGTTGTGGCTTCACCTGGTGAATAATTAAAAGTGAAAGTATGTCAACCATTGTGTAAAAACTTGGGATCAAGAAATTGAATGGATGGGATGGCACGTGCGAATCCACAGATGGACACATTATAAATGGTAGTAGATCCATGGTTTAATTATCATTTAAAGTGTAATATGGTCAACGAACAAATCTGTAATTTCCCCATTCAGACATGATTTAAGCATGCAGTGGTTACGACATAGATAGCACACAAGTTCTTGTTGGTTATCAAAGATGTATTGTAAGAATTCATTTATTCCCACTGTTTCTATCACTTTAAATCCTGTTAATGCTCTACCTTAAGGGTGTTGTTGTAATTTGGTCATAGTTGATTTATTATAAATACATGTGAGATAACGGAGGCTGGAGTAGTTCCAAAACCCTATTTTCTTCCATTCTTCTCTTTCTCTCAAACCCTAAATTTCAGCTCTTTACATACACTTTAACTTTCTATTCTTTGAATATTTAACTTGGTATCAGAACAAACGATTCTGCCCCTGTTAGTAGAACGGATCATCGGAGTTACTAACATCAGCAATGAAGAATATAATATTTCTATCAATTAGGTTCTCTACATAAGAGAGAGATACCTCATGTATTTATACTAATCACCAAAGATTACAAAGTAATGAAAAAGATTAAGAAAAGAATAAGAAGGAAAGAACAAGAAATAAGAAAAAATATATCATAGAAGATTTTATTTCCAACACTCTCCCTCAAGCTGGTGAGAAAATGTCAAATCAAACCCAGCTTGACAATTGATGACTGGAGCAAAGATGAGCCCATTGACTTTGTAAACATATCCGCAGCTAGAACAACTGCTACCTAGTAATTGCTACCAAACATCACGGTAGCACCAAGCCAAACCAAAAAAGAGGGCTGAAACCACGACCACTGAGAAAACTACTACCGGAAACAAACGGCAGCACCAAACCGAAATTACATCTACCAAGAATACTACTATCTGAAACAAATGGCAGCACCAAGCCAGAATCACAGCTATTAAGAATACTGCTACCGAAAACAAATGTCAGCACCCAGCTGAAATAACGACAACCAAGAATACTGCTATCGAAAACAAATGGAAGCACCGAGCCGGAATAACGGTTACCAAGAATACTGCTACTATAGACAAACGGTAGCACCAATACAGTGATAAAAACACATAAAGAGATTTACCACATCTGTGAGGACAAACACGCCTGAAGAGAATATATCATAACCAAAAAAAAAGTAGAATAGATCTAAGCAAAAGGAACGTAACCCTAACTCACCCTTACAAACCACTACAATCCAAACTCAAATACCGAACCACAACAGAATAACAAATCAACCCAAATGTAGAACTCAACCCAAAACAAAAAGAAGACCAAAACAGACATAACTAAAATAACTAAACCAAACCAGAGGTCACCAGAGTCGGTCGAAAGTCGTCGGAGTCGGGCAAAAGGCCGGCAAAGGTCAAAGCCTCTGGCGAGAGTCGTCTGAGGTCGAAAAATTGGACGGCGAGGGTTTATGGCATAATTAAAAGGAGAACACGCAAATAGAACACAAGGCTCAATCGAACATCGTGAAAGGCGAATGCATAGAGAAAACCAAGAGGCGTTGGCAACCCACCCTAGGGTTGTCGCAAGGTGGCGGTGACCCACCCTAGGGTGGTCGCAAGGGCTCTGTAGGATGACGCAAGGGCCTTTGATGCACTGATTCAAGGGTTTCAATGAGCTGTAGGGTTCAAAGTTGTGGGTTGATCGAAGGTTGGCTCTGATACCATGAAGAATACAATATTTCTATCAATTAGGTTCTCTACATAAGAGAGAGATACCTCATGTATTTATATTAATCATCAAAGATTACAAAGGAAGGAAAAAGATTAAGGAAAAAACGAGAAAGGAAAGAATAAGAAATAAGGAAAAATAAAATAATGAAATAAATCATAGAAGATTTTATTTCCAACAGTTTTCAGCTGCAAAACTTAATAGGCTGGTTCCATCTATTAAGATTCGTCCATTAGATGCATCTCCGCCCATAGCCCCATATAGAAAGATTAATCTTACTCTTACTTATCCAAAAAAAATAGAAAGATTAATCTTCCTCATTAGGTGCCCAGATCCACCCACCCAATGCTCCCTTTCATTTTTCTGCACCAATATTCATTGTCCCCATAAATGGATTCTCGAGGCCACGGCTAACTCTAAGAACCATCTCAGTTTTGGCTAGCCCCTTTTGATGTAAACTGCAAATCACTTTCCAGATATTTGTCCCCATAACTCATCTTCTTAACAATGAATTTGTTTCTTAGAAACAAAATTTTATGATTGCTGCATGCTGTGCCTCTGACTTCTTAATAGCTTTATGCTTTTTTGGTCAGTATTGTAGGAAATTGCATATGATATTTTAAATTACGCCCCTTGAAACAATTTATACTTGGTTTGAGGCTTTAAAAAAGAGTCTTTGCCTTTTGGGTTTTTTGTCCAGAATAAAATGAGAATTAAAGGACTCGTTTTCAGCTCAAGAAGTTTTTGTTCTACCATCCATCACGGCTCAGGCATTGATGGGGATGATGTTTCGGGTGGATGAATTTCTCCTCTGCCTCTCGTGTACAGTCCATTGGCTGCAGTAGAATCGATACAAGTTACCCCCACACTGATACATCAGCTTGCTTATGTGAATTGAAACTAAAACCTTGCTTCTCTTTGATAAAACTCAAACATGCAGGTATCTCCATGGAGTGAAGCCTGAAACAGACAAACAAGGTTTCCTTCCAGAAGGTTCAGGAAGTGTCCGGGTCCTTGGAATAGACCGTAATGTAGACAACACATGGAACCTCACACCATCTTGCGTTCAGGTAGACCCCTCTCCGAATCCATGTTACGGTGCTCATTTGCAAAGCAACTCCTGTCAACCACACATGCTGCAGGATTTCGAGCTGATGAGCAATGCTGCAATGTCAAGACAGCGGCAGCAACATTGCTTCTTTGGCAGCGACATTGGATCACAAGGGCCCGTGAAGCAAGAGGGTCATGCAATGAGGCCTTTCTTGGATGAGTGGCCTAAAGATAGAACTTCATGGTCCGATCTCGATGATCAGGGATACGACAAGAATACATTCTCCACCACTCAGCTATCAATCTCTGTTCCAATACCTCTGTCTGAAATCTCTTCCAGGAGTGCTTGTTCCCCAAATGGTGAGTCAACCCTCCACAACTGTAATAACTCAAGTGGACTACTAACCCAATAACTTGAATAAAGAGCTTAATAGCGTGGCTCAAAAGTTTAAGCCCTAGTTATTAGTAATATTCTATTTGTTTCTATACATCAGACTATTTTTTTTCTTTCACCGATGTGAGACGATGTATCACAATATCTCCAATTCAAAGACACGACGTACTTGTCGCGAGGCTTAGGTTCTTTTCTCGGGTTGGGATTGTGGATAGCAGCCCATTAGCAGACACAAAGCTGCCCATTGGCGCGCACAACATATACAACCTTAGGGCTTCTACTTCTCTCTGAAGTCGCTATTCCTCTATCCACACCGTTACAGAGCCCTATATGGGATCATGGTCGACTCTGATGTCATTTGTAACGACCTAAGTGAACTACTGACTTAATAACTTGAATAAAAAGTATAACAACGCTATTCAAAAGCTTAAAACTCAAGTTATTAGTAGTATTCCTCTTGTTTCTATACATACTGGATTATTATTTTTTATCTCCTACCGATATAGGATGAGGTATCACAATCACACTTCATTGAGATTCTGAATCACCCTCTTTGTTTTGTATGTGTTGGATGCAGATGATTGAAGGAAGCCGGCACCAGGAATCGTCCCGGCACCTGGGATGTGTGTTGGAATTATAATAAAGTGTACTTTTATGAAGGTACTTTACCTTGTCTTGCTTTCCAAACTTGTTTATCCTTATGTTGCTGAACTTTGTGTTGCCCAGAGTGGTTACTGTAGTTGGTCTGTAATATTTAGTGAACTGGTTGTGTTCAAAACATATGCATGCTTAGTTAATCTGATGCTATCCAGAATAATTTAAGTTATGTTTTGCTTCTAGAGTCTGCTTTATAGGGAAATTATTTGTTTTTTACACCTTTTGTTTTTCCCCAAAATTGTTCTTTTAGGGAAATTTGTTTATTTCTTTTACATGCAAACTCAAGATCCAATTGTAGAAACTGGAGAAATTATTTAGTAAGTGGGGAAGTGGTGTGCTCAGTAAGTACAGGCTAGTCATGTGTATTCTTAATATAGGGTTACGCTGACGTGCAATATTTATTGTGCTTCTAATGTAGGGTCATCTCTTAAAAATGTGAGTATATAGCAAGGGTGTATTAAGTAAGCAAACTATATCAAGATACTAATATATTGTCTTCGACGTACTGCCTTGTGGTGCCCCCCACCTACTTCTGCCTTGTGGTGCTCCCCACCATAGCCTTTCTTTTCCGGGCTATATACTACATACACAAATGACCAACTACAAAAAATGCGTCTTAGCCATCCATTACATATGAAATCCGCCAACACTAGTGGATTCTACCTGGAATGAATGTCTTGAGTCTCATTTTTTGTGAAGTTTGTGGTTAGTTTTCTCTGTCCATAGTATTTTCCTTTCCCAATAATGATTGGAGGAAGTGCCTTTTGTTATTTTCCTTACATTTTAATGGTATAAAATCTGGTTCATATTGCCATGTTTTAATTATATCTGATAAATTGCACTCGTCTCCCTTGAAAGTTAGGATAAATGCAACTGAAACCTAATATTTGAGAAAATTGGTCCTTCTGTTGTGTCTTTTATTTTATTTATTTTAATATTTTTTTCCCATTAGGGCTCGGGTTTGGCCCCACCACCCTTGTGTTTAACTAACGACCAACAAATTATCTCTTCAATATGTATCAAGAATTGGGTCCGGAAGGTTGCAGCATTTATGGTCGGTTTATTTTGGAAAGCATAGAATTTTTCACATAATAAGAGCAGTTTCAAGACCGTCTTAATAGAGTGAATGCTGGTTCCAAACCAAACTGTATGCATTCTTAAAATAGTTTTCAAATTTAAGATTTTAAAAACAGTAAACCCATCATTTTCCCCATGAAAAATGTTGTTTTGTCGCTGTGTATTTTATTTGTTCGGGCATGCTACATTTTGAATTTATGTTACTTGGAAGTGTACTCCAAAACATATATTGGGTGAATTCTTTATTTTTATTTTCCTTGCAAGTCTCAAAGTTACAACATATAAATTTTAAGATACCTGAAGTAGGACAAACTATTTCAAGGATACCAAAATTTGTATTTGTCTTCTTCACTTCCTTTCCATTTAATTAATACTTTTATATTTCTGCATTAATTGTTTTGTGAAGTGAGAAGGGGTTTACTTTATAGGAAAATTCCGTGTTTCTATTGTATAAGATATGTTAATATACTTTAATTCTATACATATTAATGTACGACTTAATTTCAGAACAAATTAATTCACAGTCGATTCTTTATAACAAATGAGCAATTGTTGGCACACTAGTACTTTTTAAGGCTAAAAGCCCAATCAAATGGGCCCATTTATGAAGAATTTCACATCGATTGAATTTCACTAGCAAAATTGCATTTGGGAAAATATCAAAATTAATCTTGCTTTAAGAAGGATTAAACCTTTTACATTAATGCTACGTGCACATATGAAAGTGCATAGATCTGATCAAACCCTTTTCACAAAAAGGAGTCCACAAACATTGTGGCACCCAACCCTTATAAGAAGGGTATGTTTGGATAATTGAATTTGTCTGTGCACTTATCATTTCTTAACCATTGATTACTCAGGCCGATAGGATAGGTTTTTAAATTTTTTTTTTTTTACCAAGAATCATCGTGCGAACACTGAGAAGAAACCTTCACTACATCGC
>JAUTBS010163739.1:0-12147 GCA_032361285.1 Aequorea victoria | reverse complement strand
CAAAAATAAAACGATCAACTTAAGATACTACATCACGATGTTTATGTTGAAAAGGAGAAGAGTGTATCTCACAAATGGAGACCTACACCTATATTTATTAAGAAACAGAGGATTACAATAGTTACGGTGGACATACCCACATAATAGTATATTCACGTAATATAACCCTATTACTTAACACAGATATCGCCTCTGTATGCACCAATTTGAGAGCTCATCTGCATTAACAAGCCAGATAAAAAACAACATGCAAGTAAAATGACAATAGGGCCAAGGACTAGGCACCTGACTTTTATCCAGCCTATGAAAACAGAGGAAACATCCTCTATAGCTAAAATAGGTCAACCTCACATGTTCAACTTCACAAGAACCTTGTAATCTGCCCTCAATCTTGATTGGCTTGAAATTTGAAGTAAGAGGCTACTGACATTTAGTGTGTTATCTTGTAGGTCTCCAAAAGTGGACGGGCATTGAATGTTTGTCCAAAGGACAATTAAGGCTCAATTTCATATGGTTATCCTCAAAGTAGCTTCTCCATACTCTTAGATTCCTGAATGCAAAAGGTAGGAAAAGAGAAGATCCTATCCCTATTACTCTTGTAAAGAGTGCTAATGATTTAAAACTGTAGTCTTCTCTTCGCAACCAGATTGCCAGCGTTGGAAGCTGAGTTTTGCTCCGTTTTTTTGCCAAACCCTCCAAAAGAAATCTCAGGAAAGCTGCTGCATTCCAAGAGGCAACCTCACTACCCCCTAGGAATCATTTTTAATGATTTATAGGGTGGTAGACAAGTAATGAGCATAAATACTTTAATAGTTGGTAAATTGGTAATACAGATTTGGTCACAAAACTTTCGTAGGACTTGTAGCTTTGAGCATCTCCTTTATATCTAGTTCCTAATGTGAGGAAGTTTTTGACTTCCAAAACAACTTAACCAAGGGAAGGTTAACATGGCTGTATTTTGATGATGGAATGAAAGATCTGAAAGAAATCATGGCGTTATCATCAAGACTTTGATTTCTCTTTTCAAGAGTTAATATAGCTACAACCTTCTTTAAACAATGGAAAAGCTATGTGGATGCATATGCGCTCGTTGCCTTTTTGCAGTAGTTTAAGTGGGTGTTAGTTGTAGTTGAACTTATGGTTAAATTTAATTATTGAAAAGTGATGGCTAAAAACACAGAAATAGAGCTTTTCAAAAATCAGCTTTTTCAGGTTTTTAAGTTGTTTCTAGCCCAAAAGCCCAAAAGCGAATAGCAGAAGTTGGAGCAAACGCTTTGGCATAACTTCCAATGCAAAGAAAGCTAAAAGATGCTACCAAAAAGCAGCAACAAACACCCGCTAAATATGAGGACTCTAGTTGATATTGAGAATAAAAACAAGGTCCTTGATTGATGCTCATGCCCATATGGGATGAGTGGTATTTAATCAATTCGAATTATGGGAACATTCTTTGATTTCATGATAATTGTTAAAATAAACGCAAACGGAATTGATTTTGTTGAATGGAAATAGGATTAGGAAAGAGGCCCAACCTTTTTTTGATAAGTAAAATTTTTTAAAGGTCATAAAGGAAATGCTACCCGTATACTGAAGGGAGAAGACATACTCCCACTAAAAGAGGCCTACAAACCTCTACAAAAAGAGCTTCCACAAAAAAAGGGAGAGAACAAAAAAACCTTACATAGAATCACAAGGACAAAGGCTCTATGAAATCGACTGTTTTCTCGGCTGAAGGAGCTCCTCTGTCTAACAACTGGCTATACAGATTACAGAGAAGAGCACCCTTCAATCTATATAACAGAGACTCAACTCCATCAAAGCATCTCTTGTCCCGCTCCAACAATAAAATTCACATCAAACACAAGGGGGTCAACAACTATACCCCTCGCCTCCTTCTTGGGACTCTTCCTCCCCTCCAAATCTACAAAACCCCAACCACATCCGTTTCCAAAACCCAGTCCTCCTCAAAGACTCTTCCTCCCCTCCAAATCTACAAAACCCCAACCACATCCTTTTCCAAAACCCAGTCCTCCTCAAAGAGCGACAAAGCAAAACTCCACAACTTCCTGGAGAACTCACATTGAACAAGAAGATGAAAACAAACTTTTCCTCCTTACACAAACAACACTTGTTGGGTATCACAAGACCCCAGAGGCCCAACCTTGTTTTTTCTATTAATAAAACAACCAGGTTCATGAGTTGGATGGGTGCATCTTTCCAGATTGTTCAGACCTCATTTGTTTGTTTAATAAGGTCAGAGGTAGTACACAAGTGTTTATTTTTTTTTTTGGATATTTAACTTTCTATTAGAGTTGAAATGTTTGTTTAAGAACCTTTTTTTTTTTGGATATTTGTGTTCTTACATTGTGGAAGCTGTTTTAGTTTCTTCTAATGGCGAGTTTTTTCGAATCACTTGTCCCTTTATGAAATGACCTAGCAAAATAGTAATGGTGGACTAAATGCTGGTTGCCCTATTTTGGAACAGTTCGATGTCATTGAGAAATTATTGAACAATTAATGACCTTGAATGGCAGTAGTGAGTTTCCAGCGCCCCCCCCCAAATCTCCCAAAACAAAACCCGGTATGCGCGTGAGCAAGAGGTAATCATAGATTAATAAGATGGAAGATGCTTGACCAATAGCTGGGCCAATTCTGAACCCATCCAAAACATGGATAACATCTCGAGTAATGCATGAGTTACCTTGTTAGAGATTGATATACATTTTTGGGCCCATTAGCTAAGTACATTTTGTGTGTTTTGTTTTTCAATACCAGTGATAACCTTTGTCAAATGAACTGATGATTTTTCTTACAGGATCTTACATGGTCAACTGGTCCCCTAGCTTACAGACTGCAGTTTCAGACTTGGTACTTCGAATCTGGTGTAATATGTGTAGTATAATTGTTATGCTTTCATGTTTTATATCATAACAGTTGACACAAACCATCTTGATTGTGCTTAGGAAGTAGAATATTCTGAAGAACCTGGTACTCTTTATTATATTAAGTATCGTGTTGCTGGAGGCTCAAGGTATTATGCATTCAGTTTTGTTGTATGCATTTGAAGTTTATTAGTTCCTTGTTATACGTAGTTTTTGTAAAGGCTTCTTTGCTGTTCTTTGTGTAATGATCGTGAACTGATCAATCAAAGGACTCAAATGCCAAGCATTCAGGTGTAAATTGGCTTAGTAACTGATTCTCCTTTTTCTCATTATGATATACTTTCTTTCAAATCTGTTATACCATTCTGAAAAGCATGATAACTGACAACTGACAGGGAAGTTGCCCAATGCCCATTGAGTTCAAACTTAGTTGGTACTCTGTTTTGTTTTGATAATCGAAATGAACTTGTCAAATCTACTTCAGTCAGCATTTAGGTTTTCTTATTGGGACAGAGTATACGATGCTAGATCAATTTAGTTTGTAACCAAAAATAAGAAAGTCAAAATCTAAAGATGCTTAGTGATTGGAAATCAAATTGAACAATTGCCATGGTAGATTGGTGTGAACTGCAGTCTTTCCAGGTAAGCAGGATGACGAGACTGCACATGTGAAGGAGTTTTCATTTTGTCCATTTTATGCTGGGACAAAACAGAGTTGACAACCCTGATGGACAGACTTTGCTTCTGGGGATTCATTTGCAGATTTGTAACAAGATGTTTTAAATCCATCTCTTCCATAAAAAAAAAGAAGTTTGGGATCTGCTACAATACCGAAGGTTAACGATAGGTAGAATATGGTTTGAAAAGATAATCTTCACTATTTAATGGCTTAAATTGCAGCTTTATTACAAGACAACAAGCTTTTATTGTCAAGAATTAGGGACATAACTACACAAGTAGAAGAATGTTGAATAAGTCAATTAGAAAAGAAAGAAGACATAGTATCTCAAATGAAGCCCTAAGCTTGTTTGTTTTCAGGATTAGGGAGGAGGGATTAGGGTTTAGGGAACAATGTGGACCCCACATGTTCCCTTATTTGATAATCTGTGTTTGTTGCATTCAGTATTAGAAGAGGCCTTGACTAGAATCCAATTTAGTCCGCTATATGGGGGATTAGCTAATTCCATATGAAAGGTGGTATTAGCTACCCCCCCTACTTAAAAAAACACGGATTATCTTTCATGTTCATCCAACTATCAAAAATAATTCTCGTTACTTTATCTCACTTTAAAGTTTAACCAAACATATTATAACTATTCCTATGGTTTATATAATCCTAGCCATTATCTCATTGGTGTCATATGTCCACAAATCTCATCTTTTCCAATCCTCCCCAATATCAATCTGGAAATTAAATGTGCCCTATGGCTGCAATCTCAGTATTCAATATTTACTGGCTTCAGATTAGATTATTACTTAAGATCGCCATAATAAATGTAGTTTGTCATCAGACTAAAATTAAGACCTAAACAATATAATTGTAGATGAGAAATATAACCTAATTAGGTTAGTGTTATGATGGCATGTACAATAACCTGCTATACCATAGTGAACACTACCACTGTTGTGATTGTTTATTTTGGATAGTTAACAGCTCTCCTACTGAAATTGCTACATTAAAATTATTTCTCGTTGTCCACTTTTAAATAACAAATAATGAACAAATAAAGTCGAACACATACGTCTTGGTATAAGGATAGTTGAATGACCTAAAACAACTTGATTGCTGTGGATAGTTTTTGGCTTCCAAAGAGAATGTTTTCTTTAAAGAAGCAATTGTACTATGTCAAGGTTATAAGTTATCTCAAATGCATTTTTCTTTTGATGACATAAATGTTGTTTTTTTTATAAGTAAATCCGTATATTAGAAGAGGCATAAAGGGAATGCCACCCGTATACATGAGAAAAGACAAAAGCCCAAAAGAGGAAGACAACAAAAATCCTCAAAAAGGATCACCCTACGGATAAAGAATTTAAGAAATCTACCATGTCCAAAATAGAAACGGAGCCCCTCAGAGAAAGCCAACTATACAAGTTACTCAGAAACACACCCTTCAGTCTAAAAAGTGGAGTTTCAACCCCATAAAAAAACTCTTATTATGCTCCCACCATAATAACCACATCAAGCAGAGAGGGACCAACCGCCACGCCCTCCTCTTACTTCTTGGCACTTTCTCTCCCTTATCGAGAATTGAAAAGATCAATGATAGGTTCTCCTCTCTCTCGACGGAGAGTTGAATTAAACTCGCTACTTGTTTTTGTCTGTATACTTACTCAAACATGGGTATATGGTAAACTATAGTTGTTTTATTGTCTAAAAGAACTAATAGAATCTAGTATACTCTCTCTCTCTTAAATTTTATAAGAGTAGGAATGAAATTGTTAGTGAAGAATCACACACTTCTACGATGGTGAAGTAGCCATTTCAGACACATTTCACGAATGCTTCTAGGTACAAGCCTGATACCCCATGAATGTGTCCATTTTTAAAGGTTAATTTCATCATTTTGCATACTTTGACCACCCATCTCAAAAACTCCCCAATGCCACCCGAAGTGTCCAACGTTTTGTTGCAAGCCTTTGTTTGAAGGACGTTGATGCATTTTTGGTGATGGTAGAGCCCTTTTTCTGGTAAATAGGGCCCTATAATGCTGAAAAGGTGGGGGAACAAGAGTTGTCACTACAGAAGACAGAAATGACTGTAAGAAATAAACGATTCTCTCTTCTTAAACAACCAGCCTTTTCACATTGTTGAAGGCACTTGGTAGAGGGCTCAGTCGCTTGTTCTTTATTTAAATAAAACCCTGAGATTATCCATAGGGCAGCAACAGTCATGCATGCAGTGCAAACTTGCCAATCTAGGATGGTAACACATAGAAGCAAAAGTATAGTAAGAGATTTATAAAAAAATGCATATTATGATAATCAAAATGAACTTGTTGAACTTCGTTATTCAGTTTAAGCTCTCAAATTATTCAAGTTATATAACTGATTTTGAATTATCGTTTCCCTTTCATGTTCGTTTCCTGTTTTTTTTTAGGATTTGCTGTGTCAACATGTGTCCAATGTTCCTCTCTATGCTACTTAGATTGTTAAAGAAACCTGAGTAAAAGATAAGGCGGAGAGGTTCCCAAGTTACAGTTGATAATGACTGGAGTCTAGAATTAGTGATGCATAGTGCTGCGTCCATTTATGTTCTTGACAATAGATATATAGGAAAAAAGAGAGAGAATTGTATAATTACCTTCTGAACTCCGAAATGGTTTCCTTGGGCTTCATTCTCAACCATCAAAATATCATGGTAGAACTTACAATTATCCTGATCTCTATACACTTTCACAGCCTCAAGTCCATTGAATAGTTCAGTATGATTGGGTATGATTTATCTTCCTTCCTGTGCTATATTTCCATTATGTTTCCTTTGTACATAATATTTGTCAGCCTTAAAATAAGGTTTTGTTACTCATTGATGTTAGGATTTTCTTCACCTTGTAGGAGTGACTATCTGACAATTGCGACAACACGCCCAGAGACTTTATTTGCTGATACGGCTATTGCAATCAACCCTCAGGTAGTATTGCTTGTTTCCAATTAGTATTATTTGTTTACATATTGGGTAAGCTGTCTGTTGTATTAGTCACTATATCAAAACATTTGAACTTTTTATCCTATGGTACCAAAGTTGAATTCTATTTGTTCTTGCTTGCTGTTCTTTGGTCTCAGATTTAGTCATAATCATGTACCTTGTCCTTATAACTTTCATGAAACCAAGCTTTTAGATTAGTTGAGATAGTGTACTATGTATTACACTTTCAATGGTCAATTTACCCTTATTTTGTCTTCTACACTTACGGTTTTAGTTGTCTATTTTATAGGTTTGTATACTTGTATCCAGGGAGGAGAACTTATCATACTTTATGTCCTTTCTACATAGATAAATGGGTCTAACATGTTTGAAGTTTTGTTTAAGGGGTTATTCTTGATCCCCTGAAACAAAAATGAAAATCTATATGAGGAAACACATGGAAACTTAAAGGAGCAACTCATTTTAGATACTTAGCGGAAACTTAAAGGAACAACTTATTTTAGATACTTAGCGGAAACTTAAAGGAACAACTTATTTAGATTCTTAGGTAAATAGATTTTCCACGTTTTAGGTTATTAATTGCAACACGGAGTCGGTATATATTTGGATGATGTCAAAATAGGTTCATTGTAATGATTATACATTATACATATTGTAGTTATAAAAATTTCTAATAAATATGTTATCTGTAGGTATATAAATTGTGAATATAATGAGTAGTTATATTAACACATGTTTACGGAAAAGATGCGGATATAAAATATTCACAAGGTGGTTGGTGTTGATAAGTTGAAAGCCAAATATGGCCAATATAATTTTTTTTTGGTTGAAGCCAAAGTCCTCTAATTTGATTGCTAGGTTTTGGAATTGCACTTTTCAAGATCATTGAGTTCTTGGCATCTTTACAATTAAATATGTTTCCTTGTAAAAAACAAAGAATTTTCTTATCTGTATTCTGTTGCCAACCTCCTAATTTGATCGTGGATTTGGAATTGAACTTTTCAAGATATGGCGTCTTTATAATGAAACATGCTTCTTATCAAAAACCACAAGAAAATATATTTTTGTTGTATTGCCAACGCTCCAATGAATAATATTCTTGGGAGATTCTAAAGTTAGTAGTTAATAATGTTAAGTTTATCTATGTTTTCATTAAATGAAAAAACGTGAATGAAGTACATATCATTTACCGTAAAAAATGTTTAGAAATATTGAGTGCAAGTTATTGGAAGCTCTAATATCCCTTTTTCTTACATTAGATTAATTTACTATTTTTTTATAAATAAAGGTTTATTAATATTAATATTAATTTCTGTGCAACATACTTGTTTGGTCACTTATCGTTCATGGTGTGAAATGGGCTCAACAATATATATCACACTAATCTTAAGACTTGCTTCATTTGCAAACCTATTCACATGTACTAAGGTACGCGACACGAAGAGAGCTTATAAAATTTAACAAACAAACCAATCGAGAGAAATATGTGGATTGAGAGACTTGAAGGAAAGACCTTTCGAATTATAGTTCTAATAACATTTGAGAACACCAAATATTCAAAACCTTGAACTTTGAGGAAATGGACATAGCCCTGTTTATATCTAGCTAATCTCACAATATTTACATATACGTATATGTAATGAACTAAAATTTAAAATGCGTTACTTTATATTGAAATAATTTAAACTACACCAAAAAGAGAACTTGGTTCTTCACCTTGGAGACCTTGATAATTCCGTCTCTTTCCTAGGGCTAGTGGTGCTTTAACATGATATTAAATCTTAGGTTGAGGGATGGATGTTTTAGTTTCAAATTTCTCTATTTGCACTTGTTCCCTATTTGCATTAAGTTCTTTGTATATATGGTTTGTGTGGGTGTTGGGATTTTTCACATCCCCGAATGCAACGGAAGCACAACCGTGCACACGTCAAACAGATAATCACACAACGATTTACGGTGTTTCAGCACAACATGCCTACGTCCACGGGTGAGAGAAATAATCCACTATATTCTGTAGATATTATAAACATGAGACCAGCAACACCCCAAAATCCGACACCCAAACCCGAGCCTTGAAACCAACCCTGTTTCTCGCTCAGGGGTCTCCTCGGGGACCTCGGTATTCTTCCCATCTCTCTCTCTATATCTCTACGCCTTTGATTCATTCTCTACACACCTACTAGAATCCTTGTCCCTATTTATAGACAAACTCAAAGAATCCTAGTCCCCATACAATTAGTAAACCCTACACATATAAGACTCCTAGTGGGTTCATGATTCCACTCTAACTCAAATACATGTAAATAAAATTATAATTGTATGGGTCCCGCAAAATACAAGACACATACCCAACAATCTCCACCTTGGCTTGAATTCTGCAAACCACCCTAAAGATAATTGGCGTTGATGTCTATTTTGCCGTTGTCGTTGATTTGCTACACTTGAACCAACATAGCCCGCACCCCTAAACCGAGGTACCCACCGTGACTCCACCTTTTTTTTTCTGTGCAAATTAATTTTTGATCCATATCGAACGAGACCAAAATAATTAAATTCGTGCTCCGATTTTCCCACCATTATTTTGAATTGTCAACCGTCGGCTCAGATACCACTCGTTGGAATTTCTCACCATCCCCGAATGCAACATAAGCACAACCATGCACACATCAAATCGATAATCACACAAGGATTTGCGTGATTCGGTACAACTTGCTTACGTCCACAGGTGAGAGAGATAATCCACTCTATTCAGTAGAGATTACAAACATGAGATCAAAAACCCGACACCTGAACCCGAGCCTTGAAACCAATCCTGTTTTTCGCTCAAGGGTTACTCCGGTGCCCCCGATATTCTTCCCGTCTCTCTCTACATCTTTACTCATTTGATTCACTCTCTACACACTAGAATCCTTGAGGTTCCTATTTATAGACAAACTCAAAGAATCCTAGTTCCCATATAATTCTTAAACCCTACACATATATAAGACTTCTAGTGGATTCATGATTCCACTCCAACTCAAATACATGTAAATAAAACCATAATTGCATGGGTCCCGCATAATACAAGACACATACCCAACAACAAAACTCGCACGTGCTACCGATTTTCGTTCGGACTTCCAAAAAATCTGTCCAGAGTATTTTCACCAGAGAGGAATCAAAATGCGTCGTCATTTTGAAAGTCCGGACAGAAAAACGACGACGCGTTTTGGTTCCTCTTTGGTGAAAATAGTCCGGATGGATTTTTTGGAAGACCGGACAGAAATCGGCAGCGCGCGCGAGTTTTGCAGTTTTAACCTAGCCGTTTTGGTCTAGTATAAATACTAAATGTTTTCTAGCTACTAAGGTTAATGCTTTGCACAGCCGCCTCTCATTGTAACCTCTCGTTCTTCTCTTCATACTGAAATCGCCGCAACTCCGTGGATGTAGCCCTTGCTTGGGTGAACCACGTAAAACTTGTGTTTTGTATG
Organism: Aequorea victoria; assembly: GCA_032361285.1. NCBI lineage: Eukaryota > Metazoa > Cnidaria > Hydrozoa > Leptothecata > Aequoreidae > Aequorea > Aequorea victoria. Next base: position 2,149 of record JAUTBS010163739.1, on the reverse strand, counting down.
ATTGTGGTGTTTGTGTTCGTGAGTTCTTGTTCGTTGTTATTTTTCAGGGCTTTTTTCTATAACAACTGGTATCAGTGCCACTTGGTTCAAGTGGGAGGAATGGTAGAAGACGAAGTAAAAGCGATTGGGATCGAAAAGTTCGACGGCACAGATTATGAGTTTTGAAGGATGCAGATTGAGGATTATCTGTATGGGAGAAAGTTACATCTTTCTCTTTTGGGTACGAAGCCAGAGCGGGTGAAGGACGATGAGTGAAATCTTCTCGACAGACAGGTGCTCTGGGTCATTCGATTGACTCTGTCTAGATCAGTTGCTCACAACGTGGTGAAGGAGAAAACCACAGTGGGGCTGATGGCGGTCTTGTCAACTATGTATGAAAAGCCCTCTGCCAATAATAAAGTACATCTTATGAAAAACAATTTAGTCTAAAGATTGCTGAAGGTACACCAGTAGCACAACATTTTAATGAGTTTAATACCATTACAAATCAATTGTCATTTGTAGAAAGTGATTTTGAAGATGAAATACGTGTTTTGATTATTTTAGTCTTGTTACCTAATAGTTGGGAAGCAATGAGAACAACTGTTAGTAATTCAGCTGGAAAAAATAAAGTGAAATATGATGATGTTAGAGACCTAATCTTAAGCGAGGAAGTTCGCAGGAGAGATTCAGGTGAGAGTACCAGTTCGGGTTATGATTTGAATATTGAGACTAGGGGTAGATGATTTGATAGAAATTCAAACCGGGGTAGATCCAAGTCCAGAAGAGGTAGGGCTAAATCAAGAACAGGGAAACAAGCTAAATGTTGGAATCGTGACAAAACTGTTCATTTCAGGAAAGACTGCAGGGATCTGAAAGAGAATAATAATAATGAATTTGTCAATGGCGTGACTGAAGATGTACAAGATGCCTTACTTCTTTTAGTTGATAGTCCTATTGACTCTTGTATCTTTTAGTTGATAGCCCTATTGACTCTTGTGATTTAGACTCAGGGACCTCTTTTCATACTACTGCACATCGAAAGATCATTGAGAACTACGTGTCTGGTGATTTTGGGAATGTGTACTTAGCTGATGGTGAAGCCTCGAGTATAATGGGTATAGGCGGCATCCGTATTCGGCTGTCAAATGGGACTACTTGGTTGATTCAGAAAGTTCGACATGTACCTAGGCTTATAAGGAACTTGATTTCAGTGTGGCAGTTGGATTCTGAAGGACATGCAGTGTCCTTTGCTGGTGGTCAGTGGAAGATCACAAAGGGAGCTATTGTAATGGCTCGTGGAGTAAAAACAGGGACCCTATACATGACATTCAGTACTAGAGATACAGTTGCAGTTGCAGATGCTGCTACATACGCCAATCTATGGCACTGCAAGCTGGGTCACATGAGTGAGAAGGGCATAAGTACTTCTGTGCGAAGGTAAATTGCCTTCTTTAAAGTCTGTTGAATTTGATATCTGTGAAGGTTGTATTTTTGAAAAACATAAAAGGGTCAATTTTTTAAAAGGTGGTAGTGCCAAAGTCTGAAAAACTAGTATTGCTACATACAGACTTGTGGGGACCTTCTCTAGTAGCGTCTCTTAGAGGGTCCCGTTATTATATGATTTTCATTGATGATTCAGGTAGGAAAGTTTGAATAAATTCTTTGAAAAATAAATCTGATTCCTTTGAAACCTTTAAGAAGTGGTAAGTTTTGGTTGAGACTGAAACATGCTTGAAATTGAAGTGCTTGCGATCAAACAATGGAGGGAAATACACAGATGCTGGGTTCAGAGAGTTTTGTGCTGCAAATGGGATCAAGATGTAGAGGATTATTCCTGGGACACCACAGCAGAACGGTGTACCTGAACGAATGAACAAAACTCTACATGAACGGGTAAGAAGTATGAGACTACATGCAAGGTTGCCAAAATGCTTTTGGGCTGATGCAGTGAGTACTGCAGCTTTCTTGATCAACAGAGGACCGTTAATGCCATTAGATTGCAAAATTTTGGAAGAAATTTGGAGTGAAAATGAGGTAAATCTTATGTTTCTGAAAGTTTTCGGTTGCACTTTCTATGTTCATATTGATTCCTGTTAGAATATTTGGAGTATCTTTAGTTATTGTGTATAATAGTTGAAGGGTAGTTTAGTACTTATTGCTTATTAGG
>JAUTBS010163628.1:0-12149 GCA_032361285.1 Aequorea victoria | reverse complement strand
AATATTTACTCTAGTCAGAGAGTTCATTTCAGTTTGATGTTCTAGCATCAAATCACTTTACAACAAATCTGTATAAGCAGAGGTGGGTCACCTTCTACTGATCTTTGTGTGTGGTAGAACACACAAAGGGAAGAACACAAGTGCTAGAAGCTTGAAAGTTTCGGAACGCTGCTGTGTGGTTCTTTGTAAAAAGGTTTGAAGCACACCTAGAAGTACTTTGCCATACTGGAAAAATTCTCAAGAGGTGCTTGAGGAGTGGACGTAGGCTTGGATAGCCGAACCACTATAAATCTGTAGTGTCTATCTCTAACTCTCTATTTCTTATATCTTGTTAGTATTTATTCACTTGCTTATTTAGGTTGCTAGTAATTAATAGTTTTAAATATTTTTAAAATACAAATTATTTTTAAAGACCCTATTCACCTCCCCTTTAGGGTCAGTCCTTAGTCAACACGTGAGTCATTACTTAAATTATTAAAGGAATTTAAAGATATTTTCGCATGGTCATAAGCAGACATGCCCAGAATTGATCCAAATATCGTCCAACACAAAATACTCCTCTACCCCGATGCTAAACCTATAAAACAAAAACTGAGACATGTGAGACTTGATTAGACCCTCAAAATTAAAGAGGAAGTTACCAAACAAGTGAACGCCGGTTTTTTTCTGGTGATAGAATACCCCAGTGGGTTGCTAATATTATCCTTGTGTCAAAGAAAGACGGTCGGGTGCGAGTTTGTGTTGACTTCCGAGATCTTAACAAGGCAAGTCCCAAAGAAGAATTCCTTCTGCCACATATAGACGTCCTCGTGGATAATACTGCCAGACACGCACTGTTATCGTTCATGGACGAATTCTCAGGTTATAATCAAATTCTCATGGCACCCAAAGACAGAGAAAAGACTACGTTCACCACACCGTGGGGACATATTGTTATAGGATCATGCCTTTCGATTTGAAAAATGCAGGAACCACGTTTCAACATGCTGCAACGGCATTACTCCACGACATGTTACACAAAGAAGTGGAAGTATATGTCGATGATATGATCAATAAATCCAAAGACCATGAAGGACATACCCTAGCCTTAGAGAAATTCTTTGAGAGAATTCGACAGTACCAAATGAGGTTGAACCCACAGAAGTGTGCTTTTAGAGTTACAACATACAATATGTTGGGATTCATCATCACCCAAAGAGGGATAGAGGTGGATCCCTCCAAGATCAAGATAATTTTGGAAATGCGTTCCCCGAGAATGGAGAAAGAAGTTAGATGATTTCTCAAAAAAATTTAGTTCATTAGTCATTTCATCTCGAAACCGACCACAACCTATGAACCTCTTTTCCGTTTGCTCAGAAAGAATACAAAATTTTAATAGGACCAGCATTGCCAGAATACCTTTGAGTCAATCCAAGAGTACTTACGAAAACCTCCTGTGCTTTTCCCTTCGAAACTAGGCAAACTTCTGATCTTGTATCTATCAGTGAACGAGTCTGTAATAGGCTGCATGCTAGCGCAAGAAGGGGACAACAACGAAAAAAGGCAGTGCCTTATTTAAGCAAGAAAATGCAGATTGTGAAGCCCGATACACGCCAGTGGAAAAAACTTGTTGGGCCTTGGTATGGTCATCCAAAAAGTTACGACATTACATGCTGGCATACCCTGTAGTGTTAATTTCCAGAATAGACCAACTCAATTACTTGTTCAAAAAATATACACTGATAGGGAGATTAGCCCGATGGTTGTTATTATTGGCCAAGTTTGAATTATAGTACAAGACCAAAAAATTAGTAAAAGGACGAGCCGTAGCAGAATTCTTAGCAGATTGGCCAGTTGAGGGATAAGAAGAATCATATTTTTAGTTTCTCGATGAAGACGTGCTAATAGTTGAGAACGAGCTATGGATGTTATACTTTGGCGGTGCCTTGAACCAATATGGTTATGGAATCAGGATACTGTTGGTCACTCCAGATGACTCGCATGTTCCGTTGGCCTACAAGCTAAACTTTGAGGTTACCAACAATCAAGTCGAATACAAAGCGTGTATCGCCAGGATGGAAGCCGCCTTAGAATTGAGCGCAAGAAAGTTAGATGTGATCAGTGACTCTGCCTTGGTCGTTTCCTAAGCCAGTGGGAAATGAAAGGTCAAAGAGGAGAATAAATTATCAGGAGCTCGATTAACTTATCCCTAGTTTTGAGGAAGTTGTTTTCATTCATGTATCCCGACTTGAGAATAAATTTGATGATGCCCTTACCACTCTTGCCTCCATGATTGACATACCTACAAAGGCCAAAATGAGGCCTTTGGTGATTGAACAGAGGAGTATAAGAGCATACAAAGTTGCAGCCTTGGAATCAGAAGAAGGAGACGGTTTGCCATGGTTCCACGATATTCAAACTTTCATTGAGGAGAGAAGATACCCAAAGAACGCCAGCGAGAAGGATACGAGAGTCATCAGAAGGTTAGTAGCTCAGTTCATCATCTGTGGTGGAAAGCTATACAAAAGGGCATATCTAGGGGTGAACAAACTTTGTGTAACAGACGAAAAAGGTTAAGAAATCATAAGAGAAATAGACGAAGGAGTTTGTGGGCCGCACATGAATGGAATGATGTTGGCTAAAAAGATCTTACGAAAAGGCTATTTCTGGACGACAATGGAAACGGACTGTATCAGGTTCTTCAAAAGATGTCGCAAGTGCCAAATCCATGCAAATCTAGTACATCTGCCACCATCAGAATTATACAGCATGACTTCCCATTGGCCATTCTCAGTCTGGGGAATAGACATCATTGGCAAGGTCATGTCGAAAGCTTCAAATGGGCACAAATTCATTTTAGTAGCCATCGACTATTTCACAAAATGGGTCGAGGCTGCTTCTTTTTCAGTCCTCAAAGTTTCTCACGTGGCCAAGTTTATCAAACAGAATATCATATACTGATATAATGTTCCTCATGAAATCATATTCGACAATGAATCCTACTTCCAAGGGAAAGTACTAGATTTCAATGCGAAGATCTTTTTAAATCCTTTGATTAATTTCCCTTATATGGCAAAAACGAACATCAAGCCAATAAAGTGAGAAGATCAAAGATCATGAAAAGGAGAAATTTTCATTACTTAACTTTAATGAACGAAGTTTATACATAAAAAGAGAAAAGTGCAAATCCTAATTCTTTTTCTAAAAATGAAAACAAAAGAGAAAGAAGATAACATAATAATGGAAGTACAGCAGGAATAACTATACCGAGTTCTTCCTTATTCACATCGTTGTCATCTTTCTGCTCTATATCCCCTCCCACCTGTGTGGAGAGTTACATCAGAAAGGCATCCCTCGGGGATCTTCAGAGTCAATCATCTTCCGAGATGACCAAAACTGCCGATAACGCTCTAAAAATGAAGCATGATGAAAGGAAGTGGACATATGAGTCACTGTCGAAGGGCTCGGCTGAGCACGACCCAGCTGATGCAGAATGCGAGAAGGAAAATAGAAAGTGGTCGAGCTCAAGCCTACAAGCAATATGCTAGAATGCTCTATGGTCGAAGATGTCGCCACAGGAATAGTCCACCAGGGACAATGCTAGTAGATGTTCTCACCCGTTTGAGCCTCAAAGAAATCATGCCACTCAGTCAAGATAACGCAATAGTAGCAAACCCCTCTTTGAAGAAAGACTCTCGGGGTATAGACTCCCGCCAGTGGATACTCTAAAATATTCATATTTTTCATCAACCAGATCTGAGAGAATAATACAGAAAAAGAAGAGTTGAGCAGAAAAATCGAGAGATATATAATAGGAGAGTTGAGTGAAAAAATCCAAAAATATTAGAAAAATGAGAGCCTAAGCGGAAAAATTGAGAGAAAAGTATAAAAAATGAGAACTTTGAGAGAAACCTAGAGAAGTAGGGGACTGCCCGTAATAGTAAAAGAGGCACCAGACTGCACAACGTCCAAACCAATTAGTGTCCCAGCCAAGACCAGTGGTATTATGTTATTTCCCTCTTATATCTAGGAGGCTACCTGTACTAAGGTAGTGCTGACATCATCATTTTCTAGGAAAAGAAGAAATTGGGCCAGAAAATAGATGCACAGGGCATAGCAACGGCAAGACTGTAGAGTGAAATCAGAAAGAGAGCCGGTAGGACGGAAATGGCTCACCAGGCAAGATGTGTTAAGAACCCCGCCATGCAGAACGAGAGAAGCCTCACTACCGCCCAAACCACATAAATCCCGTAGGAATTTCTTTGGACTCACTGACAATGAAGGAATCAAAACCTCCGCTTGGGGAAAAATATACAGAATAGCTTTGAACTCTTCGATGGTCGGACATAACTCCTCATCTCCAAGCCTGAAAGTATGAGCCACCGAATCGCACAATTGAGTGGATGCCTTTAGGAAATTTTAGTCCATCCTCACGGATCTCAAATGAAAGAGAGCGTTCAGACCAAAATTCATGAAATTAGTTTGCTCGATCTGGGTAAATTCATCGGTCCAGCAAGAGAGAGAGTTTTGGGTGGAAGAAACCATGTTGCAGAATCAGGGATGGTTGTTTGAAAGAAGGTTGGACCTCCTTTTATAGAAAATCTGGGGGATCAGAATTTAGCTTTGAATTCAGTTTACACATGGCACGCGCGCCACCTTGACCTAGCGCCTGCCACCTTAACATAGCGCGCGCCACATCATATGGCGTGCACCATGTCATCCCACATGGCGCTGTGTCGCCTCTATTGTGTAAAGAAAATAGTTTTGTTCTCTACTATTTCTTTATGTCTATGCCTGTCACCACTGGCACTTAAGGTTTACAGGTGTTAGCGTGAACGCTTAGGCATATGCTTTGCTATCTCCTAGCATTGATGAATAAGTATTCGTACATAAGAAAAATGTACAATGAAGTCCCGAAAAAAGAGCAAGCACAGCGAAAACAAAAAAAATAGAAAAGAGAAAAAAATAATAATAATAAAATATACTCCCTGCATATATGTAATCCTTGTATATAGACCTCTATAAATAATCTCTCTGTAAATATTTTTTTTATTAATTCTTCGTACCTTTGTAAGTAAATAATCCTGTATATATGAAATCCTTATACATAACCCCCCCTGTACATAGAATAATCCTGTAAATAATCACTGTAAATAGAATTTCTATAAATCGAACCATGTACATAGAATCCTGTAAATAATCCCTGTAAATAACTTCTCTGTACATATCTTGTACATATCATGTACATATGTAAATAACCTGCCAGTAAATCCCTATACATATATAACCCATGTATATAACAATCCATATAAATAAAGTGTAATCCATCCATGTGTATAAATAAAAAATATGTCCATACACAAGAGATAAAAGGAAAAGAAACAAAAAAGAAGAAAGACGAAAATAATAAATAATCCAACTAGACACGAAGGCCTATCCCAAAAATAATAATGTATATGCAAGAAAGAAAGAAAAGTGTATCTCGGGCGTACATCAAATGAATAAAAGAAAAAAGGACATTCTATTCACGTCGGTGACGAGTACGATGCGAAGACTCTGGGAGGAAGGATGCAGAAGTAGTGGCATTCCCCAAGTCCAAGACGTCATTGCTATCAGCCTGACGCTCCCGACGAACTCCAGTCTGCAGGGCAGACCCCTAGAAAGCTGCAACGGCGGCCGTTGGAGGGGCGACATGTGAGGACGAGGATGTACAATGAACGGAGGTACGACTGATGGAAGGAGGCTGCGAAAAAGAGAGAGAAAGAAGAGAAGAATAAGTACAATATATATATATATATATATACACGTGCATAAATAAATAAATATAAAGTGAGAAAGAAGAAGAAGAAAGGGGCGTACGAGCAAATAAATAAAAACAAGAACACTCACCGGATGAGGAGGAAGCTGAGTATGTCGAGGGATGGGATGCACGTACGTCTCCACCAGCATCTGGGTCTGCTGGCTCACCATGATCATCAGGCCCGAGCAAGCGTTGAATAGACTCTCTATGTAAGCTCGGGAGACCTGGAAGACCTAAAATAGAAACAAAGAACCAAGAAGAGAACATGTTAGACGAACTAACATATTTGATTAAAAGAAAGGAAAGACACCTAATAAAGAAAGGAAGTACCTGCTCATCCCCACCAATACGTAGCTCTGGTACCTCGGGAGTGGGGATAGGAATGGTACACGGAAACCCATGAGGAAGGGTAAGCATCTCCCGAGGTGCGGGAGGCAAGGAAGAAGAGGCCTCACCAGCAACAGGAGCAGCCCGAGAACTCGTGGCACCGCTAGTAGCAGCCCGGGAAACTCGAGTAGTCACACCACCACCAACAGTAGCAGGAGGACGATTACCCACCACCGGAAGAACCTGAGACGTCGAGGGATGTCCGACCTGTGCCTTTGCAAGCTGGATGCCCATCGGACGCATCAGACAATCGCGTGCAAATACAGCGTACTCCCCCTTGGCTAGAAAATCCCCAGCCGCAAAGCAGTACACTGCCTCGTCGACGTCCTCATGTGACATGGTGTGTGTCAACCTCATACTAAGTGGAGGCGGTTGGGGAACCCGAAAGTAGTCCAGCCCCAGCGTTTGGTGGACTACCTGCTCGCCCAAAAACCACTCTCGGCAGAATGACCCCCCTAGAATGATCCTCCTCTGGTGAGCTTGGAAGCTCCTCATCAGGTGCTCGCCTGCCCTAGCCTCAATGCCCTTCCACACTTGCCAATGCACCTGAAAGATAAACTCAACACAGGTTACATACGAGAGGAATCACAGGAATAAAATCAAGCATGCGTAAAATTGAAATAGAATATACCTCTGCAGAGGACAGGTGATCCAAGCAGAGACGGTATGTATTCAAGTCCTTTTCGCCCTCCTTCCTCCCCCGTGTGCTCTGATCCCACCGAGCTACCCTTGGGATGACCTAGGGATCTGAGTGGGTATTCTCTCAGTGTGATAAACTCAGGAACTCGTAGGCCCATAGCTGTAAATAAAAAAAACACAGGAAAAAATAAATCAGAATAAGTTAGGCCAAGTTAAATAAGTGATAAGGTACGGACAAATTGAAAAGACAAAGAGTGATGAGAATCATACCTCGAAGATCCACCAGTACCCGATCACGGAGCTCTTCTTGGTCCGACAGGCAGACCGTAGGCTGGTGTATAGCATCGCCAGCACTGCTCATCCCCAATCGAAGGACGATATTCGGTCAAAGTCATGCAGGGCTCCCAAAAAGTACAACTGAATGGTGTTGTTCTTGTTCGTAAATAGGTACGAGCTGATTAGGTAGAGCAAGAATACCCGAGCGACCCACTCGAAGTGGCGGGGCTCGGTGCACTCGAACTCTATGTATTTTTTCCACGAGCCAGGCGTACCGAATACACCCCCGATTGACCATGCGTGGGACCTCATCCAGCCAATAGGTGAGTGCCTTTGGGCACCAACCGGCAGTGGGGTCGAGAGGAATCAGCTCACCCCCTACCCTAATCCCCGTGATCATAGCAAAATCAAGCGGGGTCAGGGTAGCCTCAAATGTTGGAAAGTGGAAGGTGTTGGTAGTATCCCACCACCTCTCCACCAATGCCGTCAGTAGTATTCTATCATTATGAGTACTCGTGAGGATGGGAATGAACCAACTGAACCTGAATCTGTCAACAAGCACCCGACATTCCAAGGGGAGAACCTGGTACCACTCAAGGATCCAGGTGGATCCCCTGAACCCACGTAAATAATTGCCAGTCTGCAAAAAAAAAAGAAAAAAATCGTCAGATAATATACACCGAAGTAAGAAAAACTAAAGAAAAAGAAAATGCATAATCTGACTAAAAAAATAAAATCCATCATGTTAAGTAGGAGAAAGAGCAGCTTAATTTGAGAAGCAAAAAGCAAAAAATCAAAAAAACCTAAAAAAGCGTGTAAACGCTTATTTCTAGTGATCTGAAATAAAAAATTCTGTCTTAAGGAGCATAAAAATGCAACCTAAGTCGGATCAAAAGCAAAAAATTCAATAAATATAGAAAAGCGTGTAAACACTTATTTCTAGTGATATAAAAAAATTATCTCTTAAGGGGCATGAAAATGCAATCTAAGTCGGACCAAAAGCAAAAACTCAATAAACTTAGAAAAACGTGTAAACGCTTATTTTTAGTGATCTAAAATGATAATTTTTGTCTTAAGGGGCATGAAAATGCAACCCAAGTCAGACCAAAAGTAAAAACTCAATAAACCTAAAAAAGCGTGTAAACGCTTATTTCCAGTGATCTAAAATGAAGAATTCTGTCTTAAGGAGAATGAAAATGCAACCTAAGTCAGACCAAAAGCAAAAATCTAATAAATCTAGAAAAGCGTGTAAACACTTATTTTTAGTGATCTAAAATGAAAACTATGTCTAAAGGGGCATGAAAATGCAACCTAAGTCGGACTAAAAACAAAAATCTAATAAACCTAGAAAACCGTGTAAACGCTTATTCCTAGTGATCTAAAATAAAAAATCTTGTCTTAAGGCAATGAAAATGCAACTTAAGTGGGACAAAAAACAAAAATCCAATAAACCTAAAAAAGCGTGTAAACGCTTATTTTTAGTGATCTAAAATGAAAATTTTTATCGTAAGGGGCATAAAAATGCAACCTAAGTCGGACCAAAAGTAAAAAATCCAATAAATATAGAAAAGCGTGTAAACGCTTATTTCTAGTAATCTAAAATGAAAAATTCTGTCTTAAGGGGCATGAAAATGCAACATAAGTCAAATCAAAAATAAAAACCCAATAAACCTAGAAAATCATGTAAACGCTTATTTTTAGTGATCTAAATTGAAAAATTCTGTCTTAAGGGACATGAAAATGCAACCAAAGTCAGACCAAAAGAAAAAATCCAATAAACCTTGAAAAGCGTGTAAACGCTTATTTCTAGTGATCTAAAATGAAAAATTATGTCTTACGGGGCATGAAAATGCAACATAAGTCGAACAAAAAGTAAAAAACACAATAAACCTAAAAAATCGTGTAAATACTTATTTCTAGTGATCTAAAATAAAAAATTATGTCTTAAGAGGCATGAAAATGCAACCTAAGTCAGACCAAAAGTAAAAACTCAATAAGTCTAAAAAAGCGTGTAAACGCTTATTTTGCGTGTAAACGCTTATTTTTAGTAATTTTAAATGAAAATTTTTGTCTTAAGAGGCTTGAAAATACAACTTAAGTCAGATCAAAAGCAAAAACCTAATAAATCTAGAGAAGCATGTAAACGCTTATTCTAGTGACCTAAAATGAAAAATTCTGTCTCGAAAAGCATGAAAGTGCAGCCTAAGTCCGTCAAAAATAAAAAATTCAATAAGTCTAGGAAAGTGTGAAAATACTATCCGAAACAAGCTAAAATGAGAATTTTCTTAAAAAATGTGCAAATATTTATCTAGGGACAATAAAAAATATAAAGTCAACAAATATTTAGAAAAATGCAAAAACGTTAATTTAGGGACAAAATCCTAATAATAAATTTCCTAGAGAAATGCAAAAACGTTTATCTAGGGACAAAACTACCAAATTCTTCTTTGAGAAACGGACAGCACAACCTAAGTTGGTCAGGTAAGAGCACCCCTATCTAACTCAGGAAGCGTGAAACGCAACTTAGGATGACCCCGGGCCGTATAGCTTATACATCCTGAGTGGAAGTACAAAGCGTAACCTATTTCAAGCAGGGCGAAGGGAAGCCTGCCCACCTTGGAAACCGTTGCTACGTAATCCATGGGTAAATTAACAACAACCCCCTAAGAAAATGCGAAAACGTTTGTTTAGGGACAAAACAAAACCAAATCGGGAAGATAACAAAAACTTTCTAGATAAACGTAAAAACCTTAATCTAGGGACAAGAAAAATAAGTCAGTTAATTCCCTCCGGAATACGTACGACTCAACCTATAGTTGGTCGGGACAAATAGAGATCCAGCCAAAATGGAAACATTCAGATAAGTCTAGTAAGCCATCGATAACAGGACTCAATGGGACGCATTTGGGACCGTAAGACCACTAGACAAGTTGGAAAAATGCGTTGCTCCAGATCGGGTAGATCAAAGGGAAGTCTTTCATTCTTGGAAAACATCGATACGTAACCCAAGATGGAGTTAATTAAAAATATCCAAAAAAATCCTTAGGAAGATGTGCAAACGTTAACCTAGGGCCAAAAATAGGTCAGTTAGCGTACGAATGAACCTAAAGTTGGTCAGGATGAACAGAGATCCAGCCAAAATATGACCATTCGGATAAGTCTGGTAAGCCGTCAATCGCAGGACCCAATGTTACACATTTGAGACCGTAAAACTACTAGACAGGTTGGCAAAATGCGTTGCTCCGGATCAGGCAGATCAAAGGAAAGCCCTTCATTCTCAGGAAACTTCGATGCATAACCCAAGATAGAGTTAATTAAAAATACCAAAAAACCCCCTATGAAGATGTGCAAATGTTAACCTATGGATAAAAATAGGTCAGTTAATTCCCTCGGGAATACGTACGACTCAACTTAAAGTTGGTCGGGAGGAACAGAGATCTAGCCAAAATGGGTCCATTTGGACAAGTCTGGTAAGCCTTCGATCACAGGACCCAATGAGACGCATTTGGGACCATAAGACCACTAGACAAGTTGGCGAAATGCGTTGCTCCGGATCGGGCAGATCAAAGGGAAACCCTTTCTTCTCGGGAAACGTCGATGTGTAACCCGAGACAAAATTAATTAAAATACCCAAAAAACCCTAGGAAAATGTGCAAACATGTGTTAGGAACATAAAACTTTTCTTTTTCCCGCCTCCAGGAGCATTAACCCGCAGCCCGATAGCAGAAAAACAAAAAAAAATTCCTCTAGAAAAAACATAAAAATGCTAATCTAAGGATAAAAGAACATTTATTCTCTCTCAGGAAGTGTGCAACACAACCTAGGGTGGTCGGGACGAAGGAAATCCTACCCATCCCAGAAAGTGCGAGATGTAACCTAAGTCGGTCGGGACGAAGGAAAGCCTATCAAACTCAAGAAGCGTTGATACGCGACCCAAGTTTTGAATTAATCAAAACCTAACAAAACATTTCCCCTCAAAAAATGTGAAAAATGGTAATCTAGGGACAAAAACAAAAAAAATTGTCGCGGGAAACATTAACACGCAACCCAACGGCAGAGAACCAAAAACATGCACATATACAAAAATATATGAAATAAAAGAACTACGAGATTCATCCTAGGCATACAATGTTTCTAAGTTTAAATCTATTTTAATTTTAGGGGTTCAAGTTGTTTGGTGTTATATTATGAGAAACCATCCATCCAAACACTTCGGGCCTACCCTGTGCATCCTTTTTAAAAGTCTTTTAGATTTCATTCGGTGCAATTAAGCAGAAATAAAATAAAAAAAGAAATATGACATACCTGGCGGTTCGACATCGAGAGATGGAAGCTCGGAGATCGAAGAAGTAGGTTCGGCTCCGTGCTGGGGTCGGTGAAGTAGAAATGGGAAGGCGGCTAGAACTCCCACGAATGAGCCGGGGGGTCATACCTCGCTAGATCAAAACCCTCCGGCATCTCCCTGGCCAGAACCCCGCGGAAGGGATCTGGGATTTGAGGGTTGTCCACCTCTGGCTCCTAAAAGGTGTGGCGCTCTGAGGGTTCACCCTCCTCCGTAGCCCGGGCAGTGTCGGCAGCATCCAACAAGCTGTCCATAACAATGGATCGTATGGAGGCCTGCTGTGAATAGCCAGAGAGGGAGCCACTGTGCCCTCCAAGTGAACCGAGGCCCCTGAAGAAGGACTCCGTGCTCTGGGTCCCACCGGACTGAGCAAGGATTGTTGGGACCGTAGCCGCAAGAACTGCAGGAACGGGGTCCACCTCGTGACCCGCGCTGCCAGCTGTCTTACCTTCATTGCTCGCCATTGTAGTAGAGTAGAGAGAAATAGAGAGAGTTGAGAGAGTAAAGAGGGTAGAGCGAATATAGAGAGCGGAGAGTAGAGGTTCACACACGACTCAAATGAACCGCCGACCGAACTTAAAGAAGTTTTGAACTCTCAGCATACTTGGCGCGCGCCACTTCCCCCATCGACACCTGGCGCCATGCCACTTCACTCCTCGTGCGCTGGGAAACCCAATCATCACCTAGTGCGCGCCACTTCCCTCCTCGCGCGCCATGTCCATGTGG
>JAUTBS010163517.1:0-12151 GCA_032361285.1 Aequorea victoria | reverse complement strand
GTCAATTTGGATACGCGTAGTACGTCTTACCTCAAGTGAGTAGACTGGCATGCTATATATACTTTCAATGAAATCTTCGTATCCCCAAACTATCTTCAAAAAGAAATGTATACATTTTAAATTCTTTTATGATACTGTTATAACTTTCTCTTATAAAAATTATGGTACAAATATTTATTTATGTATAATATATATGTAAAAGATTTTTTTATCTATTATGGTGCGATCATGTGATATATTTTGGGACTATGAGGAAGTTTAGGAGAAATCCCTCTACGGAGGTGACTCTGGCCGCTAGGAAAAAGGTTTCGTTTAAATCTCGTGGTGACCCTTGTCACTCAATAGTTTAAGGGACAGTTCGGGACCTTCGGTGACCTGAACTAGAATCGTCTTAGGAAAAAGACTCAAGCGTCATCCTGTGATGACTTTATATTCGATGTTGGATTCAACGGGCCAAAACTGTCCCGAAAAATATTTATATTGGCATTAGTTACTTATTTTGTCCAGATGAATCTTGTGGTTGTTGATGATTTTTTACACATATTAATGATCATATCGCTATACCATTATTGACATTTGATGTCCTGATTATATATTGTTGGCATTTTTATGCGCAAATTAAATTGTTGACATATTTATATCCTAAGATTGTTGTGGACACCTCTGATGTCCAGTTTGAGATATATGTTGGTGACTCGTCTTGATATCGATATCACGAGAAAAAATATAGATATTTTGATAAATGTTGATGACTCGTTTTGATATCGAGATCATGAGAAAAATGTGAATATTTTGACAAAGAATAAAAGATGGATTGTGTTATCACCCTTTTTTATTATGTTGTGTATCTCTTACCATGATTATATTTGAAGTATAAATTATTTGAATCCTATGTTTTGGAACTGTATATTATTATGCATGCTTCCATTCACCAGTTTTAGATGACGTTGTAAATTAAACACTTCAGGTAACCAGTAAAAAAGCTTGTCGATGAACTCGGTAGCTTCGTAGGATCCAAGCATAAAATCTCTTAGGACATGTATTCGCTTCCGCATTGAATAATTATTATCATGAATTGTTGGAGTAACGGATATTGTTGAGATATTATGGTTGTTTGTCCCACATTGATTATTATGGATTTTAATTGATTAAATCCCTTACATTTGGTATCTTTTAGCATATTGTTAACTAATTGTATGTTTAAGGCTTTCTTGATTCATTGGGTTAAGGCCCAATATTCATGATCGGTCACATTTCCCAAAATAGGGTGTGACACATCACCCTCTTATTTCAGATCCCAAAGACATAAGTGTCAAAACTCTGTAGAATTAAAAACCTAAGCAAGGACTCAACACGCCGCTGGACTAAGAATTAATTAAACCAAATTCTGAATCCAACCTACACACTAAAGAAACCTATACACCGGACCAGTTCCGAGGACTCGAAGGCTGCACAAAAGGTTTTTCGGGATAGGACGCACTGCTTTTGAGGGAGCTACCGGATAGCTTGAAACTTTCTTTTCCATTCGGGATATACGGTAAGCCTTCATTTTTTTTACTTATCTCTTTTTCTTAGTTCCTTTGTATTATGTAAAATGGGAGAAAAGGGTCGTTGGACTCATTCTCCCCAGCTCTGTTTTCATTTTCTATTCAAGCATGTTTTCTTCTTTCTTAGAAAATCATGTAAAGTCGCATCTTAGCCTTCTTAAATTATGTAAAAATGCATGAAACGTAGGATTTAGACTATGTGTTGAAGATTCTATGTGAATTTCCATGCTTTTCTCTTCTTTCTTCTTATATAAAACATTATTGCACACAAAACACTTTGTTTTTCTTAAAATAGTGGCCCCTTTTAGTCTTTCCAGTGTTGAGTTTACTCTGCTATAGTGATGCGTGCCACTGCCAGAGTGTCCAAAAGTGGCGTGCGTCATGTCTACGTGGTGCGCGCCAGGTGAAGAGGTGACGTGTGCCACCTCTGTAAAAACTAATGACTTTTACAGTAGTTTTTGTATCTTTTTATGTTTAACAACATGCTTTTCTATGTGTAAACTGCACTGATATGTGATCATCTTCCCATTTGACATGCAATTAAGTGTAAGTATGCATAGAAAGCCTTAGTTTTAGGTTGAGTTTTATTTTCTTACTTGCTTTTGTATGATCTCTCTTCAACCCCCATTCTGTATATGTTACTTTTGATAAATTTAAGATAAGAACAAAAGAAACAGTTAAGTAGAGGATGGTCTTTGAATCGGGCGAGAGCGGTGCCTAACATGGACTAGTTCCTTGAAAATTTTATTTTCTTAATTTTTCATTAAAAACTAAGTGACGACTCCAATTGTGCAGCCTTTAACACGGACGCATTTGGGGGCTCTCTTTTCAAAACATAAAACCCCATTTTTTTTAAAAAAACCCCTAAAACTGAGAGCGTGTTTTCTTTTAAAAGAACGAGGGCGACGAGTTTTTCGAGAGGGTTCCTCACAGTGGCGACTCCGCTGCAGACTTTTCAGAAAGCGAGCTAAACTTAAAAAATATTTCAAATGTTCTTATCTTAAATGTATCATTAGTATTAACATTGCATTGTATTATTTTCCATCTTCTTTCTTCTATTTTCATTGGTTACTTTTTTAAAATAAAAAAAAAAGGAGAAAATAAAATAAGCCAAATGTTTGCCTACCCTTCACCTCGGCGGTTTATTGTCTCAGGGCTAAGTGGGGGAAGCAGGCAAGCCTTTTAACCGTATGCCCCTTTGGCTAAGACAAAAATGGTTATTGCGTACTGTTTGACCTGGCCAGTTACTACTTGGTCAGTGAGGTATATTCTTCATTCTATTTAGAAGGTACCCGGTTACTGGACTAACCAGCCTCTTTTTATTACATCTAGTCTCCCTAGAACTTTCCCTTTAGTATAAACACCTTTTTAGGTTACGTGCATTTTCTTTTATGTATGCTCTTGATTGATTAGAGTAGCTCTACATTTGTCTTTCTTTTGAGTCGAGTTTCATCAACCTGTACCTCTTTCTCTTTTTTGGGACCCTCCGAAGTCATTCCGAGGTTTGACGCCATTGGGCTTCTACTAAACCTTTGTCTTTTTTTGATTTGGGTTTCATTAACCCGTGCTTCTTTCTCTTTCCTGGGACCCTCCGAGAATGTCTCGAACCTTGTAGTCTTTAGGCTTTGAGCCTGAATTCTCTTTTTCTTGTCTAGGGCCAGGCCTTATCAACCCGAATTCTCGTTAGGCTGCTGCACAACCTTTGTCTTTTCTCTGAGTCAGATTTCATCAACTCGTGCATCTTTCTCTTTCCCGGGACCCTCCGTGGTTGTCCTGAGGTTTGATGTCATTAGGATTCTGCCCAACCTTTGTCTTTTTTAGCTATGTTTCATCAACCCGTGTCTCTTTCTCTTTCCCAGGACCCTTCGAGGCCATCCCGAGGTTTGACGCCATTGCGATGTTGCCCAATCTCTATCTTTTCTTTGGGTCGAGTTTCATCAACCTGTGCCTTTTCCTCTTTCTCGGGATCCTCCGAGGTCATCCCGAGGTTTGACGCTATTGGGCTGCTGCCCAACCTTTGTCTTTTCTCTGAGTTGGGTTTCATCAATCCGTGCCTCTTTCTCTTTTCTAGAACCCTCTGAGATGGTCTCGAACCTTGTAGTCGTTAGGATTTGAGCCCGGATTCGCTTTTTCTTGTCTAGGGCCAGGCCTTAT
Organism: Aequorea victoria; assembly: GCA_032361285.1. Taxonomy (NCBI): domain Eukaryota; kingdom Metazoa; phylum Cnidaria; class Hydrozoa; order Leptothecata; family Aequoreidae; genus Aequorea; species Aequorea victoria. Next base: position 8,450 of record JAUTBS010163517.1, on the reverse strand, counting down.
CAACCCGTACCTCTTTTTTTTAGGACCCTCCGAAGTTGTCCCAAACCTTGTAGTCATTGGGCTGTTAGCCCAACCTCTTTTTTACTTGTTAGAGTCAAATTTCATCAACCCGTGCCTCTTTTTTCTTTTTGGGACCCTCCATTGGTCATCTCGAGTCTCGTGGTCGTTGGGCCGGGCCCCAGCCTATTTCTTAGTTCTTAGCTAGGTCCTGCGCTCTCTCTTTTAGTTTCTCTCGCCTAAAATTTTCTAAGAAAATCTCGAGTTTCTTTGTCATCCAGTTGCGACTCGATGCTTCTCGATGCTTTTTGATGATGGCCCTCCCTTTTGCCGCTTGAGATCCTGAATCTCAACGGATAAGCCGAGCTGTGCTCGCACCCTTTGCCATTTGAGATCCAGCATCTTCACGGATAAGTCGCGCTCTCCCGTACCCTTTTTCGTTTGAGATCCATCATCTCCACGGATAAGCCGGGCTTCTCCAACACCCCTTTGTCATTTGAGATGAAAATCTCATCGGATAAGCTGGGCTTCTCTCACACCCTCCCATTTTTTTTCTTGTCGTTGAGATTCAGGGTCTCGATGGATAAGCCAGGCTCTTTTCGCACCTTTATTTTTCCTTCTTGCCGTAGAGATGAAAGTCTCGACGGATAAGCTAGGCTCCTCCCGCACCATTATTTTCCTTTCTACCTTAGAGATGAAAGTCTCGACGGATAAGACGGGCTCCTCCCGCACCTTTATTTTCATTCTTTCCGTAGAGATGAAAGTCTCGACGGATAAGCGGGGCTCCTCCTGCACCTTTATTTTTCCTTCTTGCCGTTGAGATGAAAGTCTCGATGGATAAGCGAGGCTTCTACCGCACCCCTTTGCTATTTGAGATGAAAATCTCATCGGATAAATCGGGCTTCTCCCGCACCCTCACCTTTTTTTTCTTGCCGTATAGATTCAGAGTCTCGACGGATAAGCCGGGCTCCTCCCGAACCTTTATTCCTTCTTTTCGTAGAGATAAAAGTCTCGACGGATAAGCCAGGCTCTTCTCGCACCTTTATTTTTCCTTCTTATCATAGAGATGGAAGTCTCGATGGATAAGCCGGGCTCCTCCCGCACCTTTTTTTTGTTTCTTATCGTAGAGATGAAAGTCTCGATGGATAAGCCGGGCTCCTCCCGCACTTTTATTTTTCTTTAGGCCGTAGAGATTCAGCGTCTCGACGAATAAGCCGGGCTCCTCCCGCTCCTTTATTTTTCCTTCTTTTCGTAGAGATGAAAGTCTCGACGGATAAGCCAGGCTCCTTCCGCACCTTTCTTTTGTTTCTTACCGTAGAGATGAAAGTCTCGACGGATAAACAGGGCTTTTTTCGCACCTTTATTTTTCTTCCGACCGTAGAGATTTAGAGTCTCAACGGATAAGATGGGCTTCTCCTGCACATTTTTCTTTTCTCTCTCTGGGATTTTTGAGTAAATCCTGAGGCATTGAGGCGATAGAAATCTCGTTATTTTTCTAAGTTGGGTTTTTCCCGCGACCTCCTCTTGGACCTAGGGATCCAGAATCTCGACATTTCTTTTTTGTTTAAAGTCGGGTGTTACCACTCACATCTTTGTTTCTCTCGCATAGGATTTCTCAAAAAAATCATGAGTTTCTTTACCGTCGAGCTACAGTTCAATGCTTCTTTTGTGATTAAAGACGGGTTTCATCACCCGCGCTCTTTTGTTCTCCTTCAGGATTTCTACGTGCTCGATACTCGGGTCTTGGTCACTCGCCATATTTTTCACCCTAAACATTTTATGTTACGATCTGATTCGTTTCCGTCTCTTCTCTATCTATCAGGAGTTATCATTGTTTCATCAAGCTCTGACGTCATGCCTATCTGGACCCATTTTCCAAGTGAACGACTTAAAAGATTAAATTTCGATCCAAAAAATATAGCAATGGTAGCATATGGTGATACTAGTGTTGCGTTGATCTAAACTCTGTTAGAGATGCAGTGAGTTCTGGAGGGCATGCCCCTCACGCTCTAGAATCAGACATAGACCCGGGCTCAATGTCAGGCAGAAGTCCGAACCCTTCAAGTTAATCAAGTTCTGAGGAATCCACGGGATGAAGTAGTCAATGACCCTATTTGGAAAGAAGATTAGTATAGTGCAAACCCTCCAAGGGACATGCCCGTTACTATTTTACCTGTTGTTGTCATGATAGATCCTGCCTTAGCTCGAGAGGCCATTCTCTCTGATAAAATTGATATGTTGGAAAAAATGTTGAGGAAGGCCAAATGAATAGATGAATATATGCTTGACATTGGACGTCGTTGCCTTTTTCCCGATTCTAAGCTGCCTGACAAATTCAAGATGCCCAACATGGAAAATTTTGATGGTACCGGAGATTTTTAGATTCACCTGCGAATGTACGTCAGTACTTTATCTCCTATGGGCATCGACGACTAGTTGAAAGCACTACTATTCCAAATGTCCCTCTCTGGGGATGCTCAACAATGGTTTCTATCCCTAGAAGCCACCAGAACTAGAACTTGGGAGGATATTACTATTGCATTTGTCGGACATCAATTACAACCTTCCAGCTGGACGTAATAGCAAGGGAGCTGGAGACCACTAGACAAAACGTCTGAGAAACTTTTGTAGACTTTCTGACCCGCTGGAGGGGTAAAAAAGCAAAAATGACCAACTGACCTACAGAAAAGGAACAGGTCTGGACGGTAGTGAAGAACTTGCAACCCCAGTTTAGAAAGTATCTCACCACTTAGCCGCTTATGACCTTTGAGCAGCTATTTGATGCGGGAATCCAGATTGAAGATGCGCTCCAAACGGGAGAGATTAAGAGAACAAAAGCTAGCTTAAGTCAGCAAAAAACTCAGAGGCCTTATCGAAATCAGAGCAGTTACCTAACCAATCAAGCCAGCCATAACCCACCTCACAATAACATGCCGAGACCTGTGGAGGTCAACCTTCTTAACCTTTAGCCAGGGAAAGCTGGACCATCATTCTCACTCAGACCTCCCCGGAGAGTATTCACCCAGCTAAGTGTGCTATTCTTAGTATTATTCACAAGGTTAATGGAGAAAGGGCATATTAAGCCCCTTGATCCAATGCCTATTCCCGATCCGCTCCTAACCAGATTCAACCTCAGATTGTACGGTGCCTACCATTAGGGTCTTGGGCATGCCATCAACAATTGCTTAAAGCTTCGACACACGATTCAGGACTTAATTAATAACAAAGTGATCCCGTCCTCAATGGCGGTCAAGCCTAATGTTACCATTGATCCACTGTCGAATCACACGAACCAACCCTCTCAGAATCTAAACCATGTCTATACAGCTTTACCCCGCTATGATCCCAGTGTCTACATCTACCCGGAAGAGGCTGTCAGACCAAGTCCACCTCTCCCAGAAGAGAATTCTCTATGCTCTTTGGATGCAGAGGGGACTCTGTATATAGAGGAGAATGATCTAGTAGAATTGAAGGACGCATAGGAAATGCTAGAAGAGTGGGACAACATGATTGAAAATGAAGAGGTGCACGTGGAGTTTGCCTTTTACAATCCAAATATAGATACCAACAATGATGGCTAGCTCTCTTCGGACGAGTTAGAGTATGAAGGCATAGACAATCAGTCAGAAGGATGTCGAGGTTGGAACAACCCCGATGATGATGACCTTTCTACCTCTGGCACCCAACCAAGAGACAATGTAGAACGTAAAAACACAGACGAATTAAAAAAGGAATTGAAAGGAAATCCAGGAAATATAGGATCAAGAACAGGACCAGGAATGGGAATAGGAATAGGATCAGTGAAAGACTCAAAATCAGAACCCAAAAAAAAGTATGACAGTCAGACTAAAATTGGGTCTGAGAAAGGTCGAGAATTGAACAAGTCGGGAAGCGGAGATGAGAACAGGGAAGCCGAAAGTGTGACAAAAATTGGGCCCATTGATATTAAAACTACCAAGAATAGAAATAGGTTGGCACGCAGAATGGCAAACTAAATATCATGTCTGAAGAAAGGAAAGACATTCTAGACCTTTTCATTCTCGATAATGATATTTGGGAATACTCAGGGCCTAATGACAGTTGGCAAAAGGAAGAACTATGGGCGGTGAGGAAAATAAACCACCAAGAAGTAGAGGAAAGAAAAGAATAGGGCCTAACCCCAAAAGAAAATCAGAAATTGGCACAAACCACCCAGCAATCAACAAAGGATAAGAAAAAGCAGCAGAAGATGATTTATGGGGATTAGAAGGATTAGACCTATCCGAAGTAAACACTACTGTAGATCCATGGGATGGCTTGTGAGATCCCGAAGAAGAGGTCAAGCACTTGACCAGGAGTGGAAGAAAGTTTGAACCTGCTTACCTGGAGAAAGGTGGAGCCAGCCAGCCCGCAGTGAAAGCCAGAGAAAAAGATGATACTGTACTAGAACAGCTTAAGAAAATTTAGGTAAACCTGAGTATTTGGGGGCTACTGATGGCATCCTACAAACACAGGCAAGTCGTGTTGAGGGATCTTAGCAAAACTGACATCTCTATTGACACTACTCCTGAGCACCTAGTAGGAATGGTTGCTCGTACTCGATTAAATAATGTCATTACTTTTAAAGAAAAGGATCTTCCCGCCGAAGGACCTCTACACAACAAGCGCCTCCATATAACAGTTAAGTGCCTCAGGAAATGGGTACCTGTGGTCTTGATCGATAATGGGTTAGCACTAAATGTCTCCCCACTCAGAATAGTGTACTGCCTTAGGTTAAAAGAACAAGACTTCATGCCAACTATCTAGGGGGTACGAGCCTATGATAATACCCGTCAAAACGTGCTGGGGGTAGTCAAGTTTGCTGTTACTATAGGACCCACCGAAAGTGAGATAGAATTTCATGTACTGGATGTCCCGGCCTCCTTCAATTTGTTGTTAGGCCGACCTTGGTTTCATGACCTCAATGTGCAAGCAGTTCCATCCACCCCCCATCAAAAGGTAAAAATGATAAGGGATGAGGATTTCCTTACTATTTTTGGCGAATCAAGCATCTAATCACCTGCCACTGATGGCACCTCTTTACTTGAAATACAGCACGGGGAAGAAAATCTCACCTGAGTGGTTTTGAATTTGAATTTGAATTTGATTAAACAACTATTCAGACTGGAAAATAGCTGTATATAAAACCTCAAGCGATAAAAATGATGGTAAAAATATCGTACTTCCCAGGCCCAGGGCTTGGAAAAAGCCAACAAGGTAAAACTGAACCGATAAACATTTGGGGCAACAGCCATACCCTTGGTCTAGGATACAAGCCAACACCCAAGGACATCATTAAGAGAGAAGCGGAAGCACAGAGTAAAGCACATGCCAAAAGAAACAAGTCAAAATATCTGGCTCTGTTGCTGGCCTATGGGCCTCTGAATGGGCAGTTTGTAAAGGAATGTAAGACTTTTCTGTCCTGTGGATTTCTGGAGCCATGGATTGATGAGGGGTCTGGGCAGAAGACATCCAGGCCAGAAATATTCTTTAAACATTAGCTGACAGATAGCAAAAACCTGAGAAAGATGAGACAGAGGACGAGGGCTTAGCAGAGAAAGCGTGCGAGAAAGACTAGATCAAGGATCTAGAGGAATTCACACTGGGGTCGCTATTTAAGGGAGCATCTCCAATATACGCGGAGGAAAAGACAGAAGTGATCAACATACTGAGCAGCGACGCGTCCGTCGACTGTTCCGGCTTAATAGAAAATGAGGGTAGCATTGTATTAGATAATTGGGCTTACAAATATAATATTTTGGATGTTGTAGATAGTAAGTCAGAGTTCAATTTGGACTTGTCTGCATTTATAGACTCAGAGTCTAGTGGTGAGTCCACCGAGTACCCGCCTGTTGGGGAGTCTCGGTCTTCTATTTCAGCTCAATACACGTCAAAATTTGTAACCTCCACTGTTGATAATAATAACATGGAGAACTATTTTAGTTACCCTACTGTACTTCCATTTGAATATTTGAATTCTGACTTAAATGATTTTGATGGGGCCGTTCCCTGGGAAATAAAACTTCTAATTGAAAAAGAAGAAGGGATGTGCTATAAACCCTTAATTGAAGAAACTTGTTCAATAAACCTGGGTACTGAGAAAGATTCCTAAATGGTCCAGATCGGTTATGCTCTATCAAATGAAGAATGTGAGCCATTAATCAAACTATTAAAGCAATTTAAAGATTTCTTCATGTGGTCATACACACACATTCCTGAAATTGACCCAGAAATTGTTCAGCACAAAATTTCCCTCTACCCCGAGGCCGAACCAATGAAACAAAAGCTAAGTTGTGTAAGACCCAACTGGGCCCTCAAAATCAAGAAGGAAGTTACCAAACAAGTGAACGTCGGCTTTCTTCAGGTGACAGAGTACCCGAGTGGATTGCTAATATTGTCCCTGTACCAAAGAAAGACGGTCGGGTGTGATTTTGTGTTGAATTTTGTGATTTTAACAAGGCAAGTCGCAAAGATAACTTTCCTCCACCACACATAGACGTCCTTGTGGACAACACTTCTGGTCATGCCCTACTATCATTTATGGATGGATTCTCAGGATACAACCAGATTCTCATAGTCCCATAAGACAGAGAAAAGACTATGTTCACCACGCTGTGGGGGACGTATTGTTATCGGGTTATGCCTTTCGATTTGAAAAATACAGGAGCCACGTATCAACGTACTATAATGGCATTACTCCTTGATATGTTACATAAGGAAGTGGAAGTATATGTCGATGATATGATTGTCAAATCCAAAGACCATGGATGACATACTCAGGCCTTAGAGAAATTCTTTGAGAGAATCCAGAAGTACCGAATGAGGCTGAACCTACAGAAATGTGCTTTTGGAGTTACAATAGGCAGAATGTTAGGATTCATCATCACCCAAAGAGGAATAGAGGTGGATCCTTCTAAAATTAAGGCGATTCTAGAAATGCCTCCCTTAAAGACGGAGAAAGAAGTTAGAGGGTTCCTTTGGAAGATTCAGTTCATTAATCGTTTCATCTTGAAGTCGAGTACAACCTGTGAACCTATTTTTTGTTTGCTCAGAAAAAATACTAAATTCTAATGGGACCAGCATTGCTAGAATGCATTTGAGTCTATCCAAGAGTACTTACAAAAGCCTCTAGTGCTTTTCCCTCTGAAACCAGGCAAACCGTTAATCCTATACCTATCAGTGAATGAGTCTGCAATGGGTTGTACGTTAGCATAAGAAGGGGACAACAAAGAAGAAAATGTTATTTATTACATGAGTAAGAAGATGATCGATTGTGAAGCCTGATACACGTCACTAGAGAAAATTTATTGGGTTTTTGGTGTGGTCATCAAAGAAGTTGCGACACTACATGCTGGCATATCCCGTAGTGTTGATCTCTAGAATGGACCCGCTTAAGTACCTGTTAGAAAATCCTGCACTAACAGGAAGATTGGCCCAATGGTTACTACTATTGGCCAAGTTTGAACTGCACTACAAGACTAGAAAATTGGTAAAAGAACGAGTCATAGAAGAATTCTTGGCCGATCATCCAGTTGAGGGACAAGAGGACTCAGATTTTCAGTTTCCTAATGGAGAAGTGTTGAAAGTCGAGAATGAGCTATGGATGTTATATTTTGATAATGCCTCCAACCAATACGGTTATGGGATCAGAATACTGCTAGTTACTCCAGATGATTCACATGTTCCTTTGGCCTATAAACTAAACTTTGAGGTCACCAATAATCAAGTCAAATATAAAGCGTGTATCGGCGGGATAGAAGATTCCTTAGAATTAAGAGCGAGAAAATTAGAAGTGATCGATGATTCCGCCTTGGTCGTCTCCCAAGCCAGCAGGAAATGGAAAGTCAAGGATGAAAATCTGATATCGTACTACCAAGAGCTCGACCGACTTATTCCCAGTTTTGAGAAAGTCATTTTCATTCATGTACCATAGCTTCAGAATAAATTTGTTGATGCCCTTTCCATTATTGCCTCCATGATTGATATACCCACAAAAGCCAAAATGAGGCCTTTATTGATTGAACAGAGAAACATGAAATCATACGAAATTGCAGTCTTAGACCGAGAAATAGGAGATGGTTTTTCGTGGTTCCACGATATTTGGAACTTTATCAATGTGGAAAAATATTCGGAAGATGCCAGTGAAAAGGATAAGAGAGTCATTAGAAGATTAGCAGCTCAATTTGTCATCTGTGGCGGAAAGCTGTACAAAATAGCTTATCTAGGGGTGAACAACTTTGTGTAACAGACGAGGAAGGTCATGAAATCGTGAAAGAAGTACACGAATGAGTCAGCGAACCTCACACGAATGGGATGATGCTGGCCAAAAAGATTTTGCGACAAGACTATTTATGGATGACAATAGAGATGGATTGTGTCGGGTTTTTCAAAAGATGCCGCAAATGTTGAATCCATGCAAATATGTTACATCTTCC
>JAUTBS010163406.1:0-12152 GCA_032361285.1 Aequorea victoria | reverse complement strand
CCCTAGGCCGGCACCCCACCGGTGTCTAGGTTGACTGCTTATTTTCAAGATCGACGACGGAGCAGGAGGAAGAGGGTTCAACGTCACACTCTCCAAATTCTAGCCGGGTTGTCCTTCAGACTGTCCAGATTCAGGTACTAACAGTAACAAAAGCTGATTTTGAGAGATGTTTTACTAGAATTTTAGAAACCCTTTTTGACTTGATCACACATATAAATCAAACCACTATTCTATTATGTCCCTTGTCCTCTTTTAGAAGATTTGGTTACTAAATGAAGTCATCAAGGTTGAAAGACTTGAGTGGACAAATTAGTGAATTAAAATAAAAAGAAAAATTATGTATTTTTCTCTCTCCTCCTAACCTACAAATAGAGCACTTCTCCACCAATTTTTCTCAAACATTTCCACCCCCTCACTCTCTCTCTAGCTCGGTAATCTTGGGAGAAAATAGAGGAAAGAAAAGAAGAAGAAGAAGAAGAAGAAGAAGAAGAAGAAGAAGAAGAAGGAAGAAGGAGAAAGGAAATGAGGAAATGAGGAAAAGTAATAAAGCTTAAGTCCATCTTCTTTTGATCAAGAACAAACTAAGTAAGAGAATTCCTAAACTCTTCCTTTCTCTCTTAATATCATATTCTCATCTTTAATCCTCTCCAAAATAAAAGAAATATGGACAAAAATAGACAAGAACAAAGATGAACAATGGAATCAAGAATAGGAGCTTAGAACCTTGTTCTAAGGAAGTTTTGTAAGGACCTAAGATGAAGTATAAATAATCTATAAAATAATTAAGAACCTTTTTATGAATATTTTATGTTGTTGTGATATGATTGGATGTGCTTTGAATGTGTTAAAATGGGAGGAATTTATGGTTGTATATTTTTGCGAAGAAATCATAAAAACAGAATGATCTTTAGGCTATCTCAACAATTTTTGTGTGAACCTAATCATCCCAAAATTCAAAACTATTTCTAACAGAGTCTCTTTAGTATGTCTTGAGTGTGTGTAATTTTTCGTTGGACCCAAAAATGTATTTTTGAACCCCTTTGTCATTTTTTAAGTTTCTGTGACAGAGAGGCAGAATATCAGTCCACTTTGAACCCTTATAACTTTTCCTATACAAATCCCCTTGAGCTCATCCACATATCAAAATAAAGGTCTATGAGTCTTGTTTTATCCCCTTTTTACAGAACTCACTTTGGACTTGTATATTTCGACATATCAGGTTTCTACCAAACATGTTCTTTTTGCAACAGATTATGTCGTACCATTTTTTGGACCCCTTTCTGTTAGCAATCAGTTCTCAGTTTCTTCATGAAACATCTTTATAACATCTTAATCTAGATCTTTGTAAACTTTCATAATTTTCCAGTGAAATTTTGTAGTTTTAAAGTATTTATGAGTCTCTGTGGTAGACTCTGAAATTCTGGTTTATGTTGAGAAATATTGTGTTTAAGGCTTCACACTTACCCCTAAATCATGTTTGTTTCTTTTTAACTTCATCCAGGGTTATGAATGAGTATTTATAGCTGAGATAAATGTTGTATGATCATGTACTTATGTTCTAACATCTCTCATGCATGGCCTGAGTCTTGGGTGGGGGTGTTCACCTTGTGTTTAGGTTGGCTAGGGTTGGTTCTTAATGGATATTGTTGGTTTTGTGGACAAGTTCACATGGTTTGTGACTTGTGTATGATCTTGTGATGGAGTGGATGGTTTTCCTTCCATGTTGTGACCTTGTGATAGGTACAGTGTTGCTTGGTGCACCGTGTCGAACTGATGAATTTAACACATACTTGTCAGGAGCTCATGAGGGATGGTAGTTCCGGGGTGCAATGAGTACTCTTCACCCAGCAGTATCCCACCGCCCTTGGGGCATTCATGAGCTATTTGAGTATGTCACTCTGCTATGGCTCATGGTGTGATAAGGTGGGTTCTGAAGATCGATTCTAAATCGGGGGCTCACATAAACCGGTGGGTATGTAACCCACTATGAGTCATGGTTCTACCAATGGGGGACCAAATCATGGCTGTCTGGTGGCTTAAACTTCTGATGTTGTAAGTTTGTGTGGGTGAGGTTTTGTTGATCCTTTTGGCGTAAAGGAATCAATGTCAGGAATCAGGATTTTCATCATTTGTGCATATCATATATCATTATATCCTGTTGTATGTATTATGTGTTATAAATGTTGGGTTCAGCAGTTTCTTTCTGGGTTTTGCAGCTCATGTCGTTTCATGCCAGGATATGAAGAGGACGTACTAATTGAAGATGGCCGCAGAGAAATATGTAGAGATGTGGCTCACTTGGTCAAGTAGCAGCTATGCTTGGAGAATTTTAATTTTTGTAATCTTTTTGCATTTTCGTTGGAATGTAATATTTAAAACAGTTTGTGCCATGTGTGAAAAAGCGAACAGTACTATCTTACGATAAATATCTAATTATGTTGAATGGTTATCGTTAGAATAACCCTATCTATTATATTTATGTCTCTTAATGAATTAAGTTTTTAGGGTGTTACACAACGTCTATGTTGGGGTCATAGAAGGCAAACTCCACGTGCTCCTTGTTGTTTGCTGCCATGTTGTCCCATTCCTCAATTATTTCCTCTGTGTCCTCCAGTTCTTGCAAGTCATTCTCTTCGACATATAGAGTTCCTTCTACATCTAAGGAGCACAGAAAGTTCCCTTCTAGGAGAGGCAGACTTGGTCTGATAGCCCCTTCTGGGCAGATATAGATACTGGGATCGTAGCGGGGTGAGACTGTGTGGACATGGTTTATGTTCCGAGGGGTGGGTTTGTATGATTCAGCAGTGGATTGGTGGTAACATTAGGTTTAGCCGCCGTTGGGGCGGGATCACATTATTATCAATCAAGTCTTGAATCTTGTGCTGAAGCTTCATACAGTACTGGATGGCATGCCCAGGCATCTGAAAGTATTCGCAGTATGTTGCAGGGTTGAAATTAGGAGGTGGTGGGATTGGAATAGGTGTTGGTACGAGGGGGATCAAGTGCCCTTTCTCCAACAGCCTTGGGTATAGTACGGAGAGTGAAACACTGAGTTCGTTGAATACTCTCTGGACTAGTGGGAACGCAGATGGTGGCCTGAACGGCCTTGGCTAAGGTTTATATGACTGGGGTTGTATGGATGAGAGTTATATGACTGAGGATTATATGGCTGAGGGTTAAGAAGCCTTACCTCCACTGCCATCGGCACATTATTGTTAGGCGGGTTCAGGTTAGCCTGGTTGGTCGGGTAGCTGCTCTGACCCTAATAATTCTGCCCCTGATACTTCAAGCTCTGATAAGGCTTTGGGGCTCTTTGCTGACTTGTACCTGTCTCGGTCTTGACTTCTGTTCCGACCTCTGTTCTCTCAATTTCTCTTGACTGGAGGGTATTCTCAATTTGGATTCCCGCATCAAACAACTGCTCAAAAGTCATGAGCGGCTGAGTGATGAGGTGTTTTCTAAACTGGAGTTCCAAGTTCTTTACTACCATCCGAACCTGTTCTTTCTCTATAGGCCGGTTGGTCATCTTAGCTGCTTTACCCCTTCAGCGGGTCAGGAAGTCAACAAAAGCTTCCCGGGGGTTCTGCTTGGTGGTTTCCAGCTCCCTTATGGTCACGTCCAGTTGGACATTGTAGTTGTACTTCTCGACAAATGCCATCGCAATATCTTCCTAAGTTCTGGTTCTAATGGCTTCTAAAGTTAGAAACTAACGTTGAACGGCCCCTGAGAGGGACCGGTGGAAGAGTTGTGCTTTCAGCTAATCGTCAATGCCCATGGGAGATAGGATAACGACATACATTCGTAGGTGAATCCTAGGATCTTCGTTGCTGTCAAATTTTTCCATGTCCGGCATCTTGAATTTCTCGGGTAATTTGGCGTCAGGAAACAGGCAGAGTCCTTCTACGTCGAGCATGTATTCATCGACTCTCCTGGTTTTCCTCAACACCTTTTCCAACCTGTCTATCTTGTCAGACAGTAAGGCTTCCCAAGCCAAGGCCGGGTCTATAACAGCAGTAGTAGTAGCAGCAGTAGTAGTAGCAGCGACAGCTGGTCGAGCGACATTAACAGCTGGCTGAACATCGTTGACGATAACAGCAGCGGGTCTATTCCCTGGGAGATCTGTGTCGTATTGTTCATCTTCCCAAAACTGATTATTGACTACCTCGTCTTGCGAATTTCTCAGAACCTCATTCAGCTGTAGGGCTCGGATCTCTGCTTGGCATTGAACCTGGGCCTGGGTCTGTTCCTGGAGCGTGAGGGTCATGCCTTCCAGAGCTCGCTGCATCTTTGACGGAGTTCGGATCAATGCAGCATTCATATCGCCATCTCCTGCCATTGTGTTTTCTGGATTGGAGTTTGATCTTTTGAGCCTCCCGCTAGGTAACCGAATCCAGGTGGGCGTAGCGTCAGTGCTTGAAGAAGCAATGATACCCGGATAGATGGAATAAGAGACGGGAAATGAATTAGCTCATAAGACATTACAGCTTTTAGACAGTCCTATAAGTAGAACGACATAGAAAATAACGCTAAGCGAGAAAAAAGACGGGTGGCTAAGACCCGACAAAGGAAGCGCGTAAGAAACCTCGAAAAAGAACAAAAAATGTTGTGGGCGACGATACCCGGCTTAAAATGGAAAAAGAAACACGAAGCCTCGACTTGATGAGACTGAGTCTCGGCTCGACGAGAAAGGAACTCAAGATTTCTTCAAAAAATCCTGAGCGAGAGAAACAAAGGGTGCGCTTGATAGAACCCGACTTAAAAAAGGACATAGAGATGCTGGATCTCTAGACCTAAGAAGGGGTTGCGGGAAAACCCCGGCTTAAAAGAGCGTCAAAACTGCCTCAATGCCTCGGGATTCGCAAAGATCCCGAATATGGTACGAAGGAGGTGCGGGACAGACTCGGCTTTCTGTTGAGACTCTGAATCTCGAACGGCACACTAAAAAAAAATTTGTAGGATGGACCCGACTTTTCGTCTGAGATCGGAGTCTCAAACGGCAAACAAAAATAAAGTTTGCGGGACGAACCCAGCTTTTCGTCTGAGACCGGAGTCTCAAATGACAGACTAAAATAAGGTTTGCAGAACTGACCCGGTATTCCGTCTGAGACCGGAGTCTCAAACGGCAGACTAAAAAAAAGGTTTACGGGACGAACCCGGCTTTCCGTCTAAAACCTGAATCTCAAACGCAAAAAATCAAAGGTTTGCGGGACGGACCCGACTTTCCGTCTGAGACCAAAATCTCAAACGACAGGAGAAAAAAAAGGTTTGCGGGATAGACCCGGCTTTCTGTCTGAGACCGGAGTCTCAAACGGCAAAAAAAAATAAAAGTTAGCGGCACAGACCCGACTTTTTGCCTGAGACTTTGAATCTCAAACGGTAGAAAAAATAAAGGTTTGTGGGACAGACCCGGCTTTCCGTTTGAGACCAGAATCTCAAATGGAAGAAAAGGACAAAGGTTTGCGAGATGGACCCGACTTTCCGTCTGAGACCAGAATGTCAAACGACAGGAAAAAAAAGGTTTGCGGGATGAACCCGGCTTTCCGTCTGAGACCAGAATCTCAAACGACAAAAAAAATAAAGGTTTGCAGGATGGACCCGACTTTCCGTCTAAGACAAAAATCTTAAACGGCAGGAAAAACAAAGGTTTACAGGAAGGACCCGTCTTTCCGTCTAAGACTCTGAATCTGAAACGGCAGAAAAAACAATGGTTTGCGGGACGGACCCGGCTTTTCGTCTGAGACCGCAGTCTCAAATGGCGGACGAAAAAAGGTTTGCGGGATGGACCCGACATTCCGTCTAAGACTGTGAATCTCAAACGGAAAAAAAAACAAAAGTTTGCAGGATGGACCCGGCTTTCTATCTGAGACCAGAATCTCAAACGGTAGAAAAAAACAAAGGTTTATGGGACGGACCCAACTTTCCGTCTGAGATAGAAATCTCAAACGGAAGACGAAGAAAAGGTTTGCGGGATGGACCCGGTTTTCCGCTTGAGACCCTGAATCTCAAAATGGCGGAAACACCGAGGGCGCGGGACGATACCGACTTGCCCTCTCTGTCGAGTCCCAGAAGGCTAAGTCTCTACGGGCGAAGAAAAAATGAAAAGTACGGGCACGGGACGATACCGGCCTATCCGTCAAGACGTATCTCTACGGCCAAAAGAAAAAAGGTTATTGCGGGAGGAGCCCGGCATCCATCGAGACTTATCTCTCTACGGAGAAAACAAAAGAAAGGTTGCGGGAGGACCCGATTTTCGTCAAAAATTCTGAATCGCTATGGATAGAAAAAAAAAGGGAGGCTTCGGAAGAGTAACCAAAGGTAAAAAACTTTTAGCCAAGCGGCTAGAAGGGTGTGGGCTTGGTAGCGCGGCTTTCCGTCGAGATTTATCTCTCTACGGCTATGAAAACAAAAGAAAGGTGTGGGACAGACCCAGTTTTCGTCGAGACTCTGAATCTCTACACTTAGAAAGAAAAGGGGAGGGAAGATGAAGCACGACCTTTTCGTGTGAGGGAAAACTCGGGCGACAAGGGAGGTCGTGTTGCGGGACGATGCCAACTTAAGTCGACGAGCCGGAGCTCGAACGGCTAAGGATGTGGGACAAAGCCGACTTACACCTTAACATGGGCTGACCCGATAAAGGGGGGATGCGGTGACAAAGACCGACTTACACAATAAGAAGCACTATCATCAGGAAACATTGAGCCGGGGCTCGATAGCGGAGGAACTCGAAACTCAGGGAATTACGGGCGAACAGAACACAAAGGGAAAAGGCACAAGACCTAACCAAAAGTTTGATTACATCTCGGCCCAACGGCTAAGAGACTCGGGATGACCAACAAAGGGTCCCGAGAAGAAAGAGGTAGGGGTCAACGAAAACCCAGCTCTTACGAAAGAGAAGAGGTTGAGTTAATAGCTCAACGACAACAAAAGTTCGGGACAACCCCGGAGGGATCCCAAAACAAAAAGAACAAGGCACAGGTTGAATGAGACCCAATTTTAGTTAAAAAAGAGGGAAGTCAGGTCCGAAACCTAACGACTCGGGGGTTTGAGACATCCTCTGGGAGGTCTCGGAAGAAAGAGGTGTGGGTTGATGAAACTCGGCTCAAAGAAACGACGAAGTGGTTAGGCAACGGCCTAACGACGTCGAACACGGGAGAACCCACGAAGGGTCCTGAGAATGATGAAGTGAGGTTTGGGTGGCGAAACCCGTCTCAAAAAATAAAAATGACGAATGCTAGGCGACGACCTAACAACGTCAAACCCGAGACATCCCACGGAGGGTCCCGGGAAAGAGAAAATGAGGCTCAGGTGATGAAACCCGGCTAAACAAAAATGACAGAGGTTAGGCAACGGCCTAACGGCATCAAAATTGAGAAAACCCGCAGAGGGTTCCGAAAGAGAGAAAGTGAGGCTAGCGTGATGAAACCCGGCCCAACGAAAACGACAGAGGTTAGGCAATGGCCTAACGGCACAAAAACTTGGAAAACCCGCGGGGGGTCCCGGGATAGAGAAAGCGAGACTCGGGTGATAAAATCCAGCTCAAAAAGAATGACAGAGGTTAGGCAACGGCCTAACGACGTGAAAATTGGGAAAACCCACGGAGTGTTTCGGGAGAGAGAAAGCGAGACTCGGGTCATGAAACCCGGCTAAAAAATAATGGCAGAGGTTATGCAACGGCCTAACGGTGTCAAAATCGAGATAACTAGCAGATGGTCCTAGGAGAGAGAAAGTGAGACTCGGGTAATGAAACCCGACTCAAAGAAAATGATAGAGGTTAGGCAATGGCCTAGCGGCATCAAAAACGGGACGGCCTTAGAGGGTCCCAGGAAAGAGAAAGAGGTGCAGGTTGAGAAATTCGGTCAAAAGAAAAGAGTTACTCTAATCAAACAAAAGCAAACACAAAGTAAAAACATATAACCTATAAGGGTATTTATCCTAAAGGAAAAGTTCTAAGCTTAACTAAATGCATGAGAAAAGGCTTGGTAGTCCAGTAACCGGGTACCTTCTGAATAGGAATTATGAATATACCTCCCCGACCAAGTAGTACCTGGCCAGGTCAAACAGTACGCAGTGATCCTTTTGCCTGTATCCAAAGGGGCATACGGCCAGAAGGCTTGCTAACATCGCCCACATAGCTCCGAGATAGTAAAACTGCCGAAGTGAAAGGTAGGAAAGCATTTGTCTTATTTTATTTTCTCCTTTCTTCTTTTATTTTTGAAAAGTACCCAATGAAAAAGAGAAGAAAGGAGATGGAAAACCAATGCATGCAATGTAATACTAATGATAAATTTAAGACAAGAACAATTGAAATGTTTTTCAAGTTTGGCTCACTTTAAAAATAAATCCCCAGCAGAGTCGCCACTGTGAGGATCCCTCCCTCTCTTATCTCCCTTTTTCCTTCCTCCGTCCTTCACTCGAAAATGAGGAGCGTATGCGGAACGAACCACGAGGAGAAAAAGAAAAGAGGAGTTTTCCCCCAAATGCGTCCGTGTTTAAAGGATGCACGATTTTGAAGTCGCCACTATGTTTTCGGACAAATCAAGAAACCAAAAAAACTTTCAAGGAAAACTAGTCCGTCCTTACCAGAGTAAATGGTTTAGGAGCTAGGGTACGAAATGGGAAGGTGTTAGGTACCCCTCTCGCCCGATCCGAAGACCGACCCTACTTAACCGTTTCGTTTTTGTTCTTATCTTAAATTTATCAAAAGCAACACATACAGAAAGGGTGTTGAAGAGAGAATATTAAAAAGCAAACAATGAAATAAAAACCTAATCTAAAACTAAAGCTTTCTATGCATACTTATACTTAAAGCATGTCAAAAGGGGAGATGGCAGCATATCGGTGCAGTTGATGCATATAAAACATACTGTTTAAAACATAAAATTGCAGAAAAAACTACTGAAAAGCCACTGGTTTTTAGCAGAGGTGGCGCACGCCACCTCTAATCTGGCGCGCACCACTCTAAGCTGGCATGCGCCATTTTTGGGTCCTCTAGAGATGGTCTGCGTTACTATGGATCAATGAGCTCGTCATTCAGAGGCCCAACACAACCTGAGGTGGTCGGAACGATGGAAAGCCTACCCATCACGAAAAGTGCGAGATGTAACCTAAGTTGGTCGGGATGATGGAAAGTGTACCCAACTCGGGAAGCATTGATGCGCAACCCAAGGTTGAATTAATCGAAACCAAAATAAGAAATTCTCTTAGAAAAGCGTCCAAACGTTAATCTAGGGACAAATAATATTAATTTTCTCTCGAAAAATGTGCAACACAACCTAGGGTAGTCGAGACGATGGAAAGCCTACCCATCCCGGGAAGTGCAAGATGTAACCTAAGTTGGTCGGGATGATGGAAAGCCTACCCAACTCGGGAAGCATTGATGCGCAACCCAATGTTGAATTAATCGAAACCAAAATAAAAAAATTCTCTTAAAAAAGCGTGCAAACGTTAATCTAGGGACAAACAGTATTAATTTCTTCTCAGGAAGCGTGCAACATAACCTAGGGTGGTTGGGACGATGGAAAGTCTACCCATCCCAGGAAGTGCGAGATGTAACCTAAGTTGATCAGAACAATAGAAAGCATACCCAACTCGAGAAGCATTGATGCGCAACCCAAGGTTGAATTAATCAAAAACAAAATAAAAAACTCTCCTAGAAAAGCGTGCAAATATTTGCCTAGGGACAAATAAAATTCTACCTCGAGAAGCGTTAACCCGCAACCCGAATGAAGAAAATAAAAAACAAAGTTTTCCTTGAAAAATGTGAAAAACGTTAATCTAGGAACAAAAACAAAAAACCCCTCACCGCAGGAAGCGTTAACACGCAACCCAATGGTGAAGAACCAAAAACATACAAAAATATGGAATGAAAGAAATACGGGGTTCATCCTATCGAGAGGTTTATAAGTTTCGAAGTTGAAATTTCAAAATTCAGAGTCCGTCTCTGATATTCTTGGAAACTCTTAAGATTCATCCTTGATCGTTCTACCTTTCTTACATACCGAGCTTCATCTGTTGCACCCCGGGTTTCTAAAAAGGATCCATCTCACGACCTTAAACTTAGTGATTTGGGCCCGTCTCACGACCTAAAACTGAGAACTTTTGGATCCGTCCTATGATCCAAAATCGAATAAACCGGTCCATCTCATGACCTTAAACTGAGTACCTTTGGTCCGATGCAAATCCAATAATACGCTCGCAGTCCGACACGACTATAAACTGATTGCTCGTAGTCCGGCACGACAATAAACTGATTGCTCGCAGTCTAGCATGACTATAAACTGATTGCTCGCAGTCCGACACGACTATAAACTGATGCTCGCAGTCCAGCACGACTATAAACTGATTGCTCGCAGTCCGACACAATTATAAACTGATGCTCGCAGTCCGGCACGACTATAAACTGATGCACGCGGTCCACTCATGACCTTAAAAGGATAAATCTCTTTTTCTTTTTGTTTTGTTTTGTTTTGCCTGATGAACGGTTTAATCAAAATGGACTGTCTATCATTCTTTGACATTCACTCATCCACGCTTTGCGATGAGAGTTTTGTCAAAGAGGAACAACTGTAGACACCCCATTTTTTACTAAACCGAACATCATCCGGTTCCCGCTCGGCTTTCCAATGATGAAATATACGTTAGTCACGCCGAAGGAACTTCCACGCAAGTCCGAGAGCTCAAGGAGTACTTCCAATGCAACCCAAAATACTAAAAATACCCCTCGGTGCAACCACCTAGCGCTGCGCCACCTCTAAATGGCTCACACCACTTCTTTCCAAACCAATCCACGCTACCTCAAAACTCGATACCTAGCGTCGCGCCATAACCTTTTCATACCACTAGCCAAACTATGTCAAAACCCCTAAACCACCTTTAACCTGGCATCATGCCACCTCAAAGTGGTGCATGCCACCTTTCACATGGAGCACGCCACTTGAGAGGAGCCTTCGATCCCAAGTCAGCACCTCACCCGAAATTTCTATAAATAGGACCCTCCCAAGCCAAAGAGAGAGTTCTCTGAGCATCGAATCTCTACAAAATTCACTCCAAATCGTCCATAATCTGAGCCCTTGTCCAATTTACAAACATAAGCCTAAGCTAACCTTGAAACTTCACTAAAACGAACCCAAATTCAGACTCCTTCGCATTAGAAGGACTTGGAAGGCTCGAAGAGCGCACGGAAGGACTCCCGAAGGTGTGCCGTACGTGAGGAAAACCTGAGCCGTGGATATTGCTTGAAACTTTACTTAGCTCACGGGATATACGGTAGATTTTTCTTTTCTACTTATTTTTTATTTCTTTCCCCAAAAGTTCTTTCTAATCGGTAAAAGGGGGAGAAAAGGCC
The DNA here is from genome assembly GCA_032361285.1 of Aequorea victoria. NCBI lineage: Eukaryota > Metazoa > Cnidaria > Hydrozoa > Leptothecata > Aequoreidae > Aequorea > Aequorea victoria. The sequence goes on along the minus strand of JAUTBS010163406.1, from coordinate 808 downwards.
GTTGGTCTCATTCTCCCCATTTTTCTTTCTTTTTATGCTAATTAGTCGTCCAAGCATGCTTTCTTTATTAAAATTGCATTTTAGTTTATTTTTTGTTTCTTAGAATCGCATGTAAAATCTCTTCTTTTTCTTTTTCTTCACATAGTAAAAATACATGCACCTGAGCACACTGTTTTTTCTAAAAAATAGTAGCCCTTTTGGGAATTCCTAGTATCGAGCTCAGTAATCCATAGTGACGCGCGCCACCTTCAAAAGCCCCAAAGTGGCGCACGCCATGTCCCATTGGCATGCGCCAGGTGATAAGGTGGTGGACGCCACCTCTGTTTTAAGACCAGTGGCTTCTAGTAGCCTTTCTGTTAGTATTTTTTGCATATTTTCTATCAATCATGTTTTATGTTGAAATACCTCTTCTTCTGTGTAATTTTTCTTTCTGTTATAAAACTACTTGCACACCAACACACTGTTTTCCAAAAATAGTAGCCCCTTTCGGGCCTCTGAATGATGAGCTCACTGATCCGTAGTGACGCGCGCCATTTCCAAAGGATCCCAAAGTGGCGCACGCCAATGAAGGGTGGCGCGCACCAGTTAAGAGGTGGCGCACGCTACCTCTGTTAAAAACCAGTGACGTTCCAGTAGCATTTCCTGTGTTTTTATGTTTTAACAATGTCCTATATGCATGCCTGCACTGATATGCTTCCATCTCCCTTTTTAACATGCCTTAAGTGTAAGTATGCATAGAAAGCCTTAGTTTTAGGTTAGATTTTATTTCCTTGTTTGCTTTTATAATGTTCTTTCATCAACCCCCTTT
>JAUTBS010163295.1:0-12153 GCA_032361285.1 Aequorea victoria | reverse complement strand
TGAGAGTCTTGTAAAGAGCTATATTTATTGTAAATCTTCTCAAAGGAGATCACCATCACTCATCTTCTCTCATTGATCACAAAGGGTTACGTTTCACCCTATATTAAAGGATCCCGACTGTACAGGCTTCGATTCGCCTTTTGAAGAATCCGTTTAGTGGATTTTGAATACCCAAGGCCTTTGGGGAGTGGACGTAGGTCTGAAGGACCGAACCACTATAAATCGTTGTAGAGTATATTCTTTCTCTTACTCTCTTATACTTTATTACTGCTTCTTAAGTTGTGTATAAGAATAGTTTGTTTGTTTTTCGAAAAGGTTTTTAAAAAGATTAATTATTTGCTAATCAACCCATTCACCCCCCATTTGGGTTGATATTTGGGACAACAACTACAAAATAATTAAAATGAAATGGTTCTTTGTTGAAAGAGAAAGACGCCTAGGGTTAGGAATCCACCCTAACTTTGTGATTAGAAATATGCATTTATCAACAAACATTCATTCATTCGATTCAACAATGATCATTTTTTACTACAAGTCGCAACGGCATCAACAAGAAGATAAAAACAATTGCGACCCGGCATAGATTATCTTTCAGTAGCACGGATCGTCCTTAAAGATTTGGTACATTCCGTCTCATCTTAGCATAACCTATCTCACGTCTCAATCATATATCAAACAGAATAACATTTGTAAAACCTCATCATTGTAATCACGAAAAACATAGACGAACGCAAAATCATTAAATTAAATCCGATTGATTTATAAATCAAAAGCCTGAGTTAATACAAAACGTTGAACCAAATAACTGAAATATAAATCAAAATGCACAAATCCTAATTACTTGGCTAGGGTTTCATCCAAACCCTAACCAGGAGGGGACTAGGCGCTCATAGACGCGATGAACGAAGTCGTTGATCCGAATAGACGATCCATCACGATCTCTTTCTTCGATCTCCCGCTTGAACCCTAGCCACCCTGGAGTGTTTCTTCTTCAATTTTTGAACCCTAGGAACTAAAAATAAGTTCCTTTTATACCCCGTCTCAAAAGCCTCGCGAACGAATTAAAATTAGAAGTCTGTCTCGCCGACGAGAGTCCGGACGGATGGATTTTGCGTCCGGACGCTTCTGCGCAGTAGCCTTTTTGCTGTTTTACATCCGGACGCTCCTGTTTTGCATCCGGATGCTTTTTTCCAGTAGCGTTCTTGCTATTTTGTATCCTGACGCTTTTTTGGGCAGTTTGCATTTTGTCTTCTTTTGCATTATTCCCCGCTTCTTGATGTCGATCTCGCCTTATGTCCGGCTATCCACTCCTGCACACAAAACACAACTAAAACATTTATTAAATAGAAAATAGAGGATACAAAGTACAAGTTAAATAGCTTAAATGTGTCTATTTAGGCTCGGATCAATCAACAAGATCACTAACAAGCAATAAGTAGACCAAATACAGCTAACACAAACCAAAAGAGGTCACCAGGATAAACCCACACTATAACAGCAAAGCCAAAACCAAATGCCAGCAGAAACTGAGGCATGAACCCACAGAGGATGCACATCCGAAAGGAAACCAAGGTTAAGTTAAATGAGGGGTAAATGGGTAATTTCACACCCAATCCATTGCCTGTAAATAAAGGTCATTTCTCTACAAACATTCATTTGCTCATTCTCTCTCTCTCTCTCTCTGGAATTCGGTGGACATGGTGGGAGGAAGAGGAAAGAAAGAATAATAAAGGAAGGAAAAGAAAAGGAAGAAAGGAGGAAGAATATAAGGAATAATTTGAATCATAGTTCATTCATTCTTCAATCAAAAAATTACCAAGTAAGAACTTCTAAAATATTATCTTTAAAGTTCTAAAATAATCTCACACCTCTCATTCCTCTTCAAAACAAAAGAAGATAAGAACATGGAGAAGAACACCTAAGGAAGGATCTTGAATCTAAGAAAGAAGAACTTTCTTGATTCAAGATCATGGTAGAGAAATAAATAGAAACCTATGGAAAGGTTAATAAAAATGTCTACAGTAACATATAAAGTGATTTTAAGATGAATAAAAATAATTCTTGCATGGGTAAGAGGGTAGAAAATAAGAGAGGAGTAGGGAACCTCAAGTAAATGACTAAACAATGAACTTAAATCCCAAATCCAGATTTTTTGTGCACACCAAACAAGGACTAACTGAAAATATGTTTCAACCAGAGTTAGTTTAGCATGCTATTAACATGATTAAATTTTTTTTTTGGACCCAAGAATATATTTTAGAACCCCTATGTCATTTTTTAACATTGTGCATCAAGATTACAGAATAATAGACCACTTTGGGAAATTCTAATTAATTCCAGAATAATCCCCTAGAGATGTGTCATATATGAAAAGAAATATATAAGGGTCTAGTTTCACCCAAAAATGATAAAACTTGTTTTTATCGGAAGGACTTGGAGAAAAATGAATTCTCCCAAACAGGGACGTTTTAGGACAGATTATGCCTCATAAATTTTTAGGTTTTTTTTTGTTGAGATATGGCTCTTGGGTTCTACATAGAAAATGTATCTAATACTATATTATAGCCTCTTGAATTGTTACATAATATTTGAAGAATGTTTAGTAGTTTAAAACAAATTTTAAATGGGTCGGACAGAATCTGGAAATGAAGAAAAATATGGTTTGAGAGAACTTTTAGCTAATCAAAGTGCCTAAACCTATGTTAGGGATATTGGGAACCACGGGGTACCAATAGTGGTTATAAAATAGATATTTGAAGAGATGATGACCTCACATGTACATCCCCACAAGCATGCATGAGTTACTTTAAGTAACGAAATTAAGTGTCGATCGAATCTATGTTCTGGGTTGTGTGAAAACTAGAGATCCGGAGTGAACCGGAGGATGTCGTTTGAGCCAAACTCAATCAATGTGGGTTTTCTTTATAACTAACTTGGTGTTATAAATGTGTGAATGGTTAAATTTCTTATGTTTTTTTTATATATGATTTGAGAAAATGAATAGTGGTTTTACTTATGAAAGGAAGTTATGTTTGCGAACTTATGTTTTATGAAATGATCCTTGAACCTGTTTTGGAACTTAAACTCAATATTTTATGAGATTATCTTTGAGAACATAGTAGAAAATGAGAGTTATGATAATATGAGTTACATATAAGATGTGTTGAGTAAAAGTGAAAGACAAGATAATTGATGCAAAAGGGAAACTAACTTATAAAAGTATGAAAGTTCTTTGAAACGATCTATGAACATATAAAGAAAAACTTAAATAAATATTTGAATAAATGATTAATGGATACAATGTGTGTATTATAATAGTCTTGATATTACATGGTGTGTGTCATGTGGTGGGTATATTGCATATCTGACCCTGTATGGATATACACCACGGTATATGTAAAAAATATATCGCACAGCTGACCCAATGTGGATATATGTCATAGTATTATGATATATTGCTAGCTCTACCACTGAGCATTGTTGAGGTGGCCCGGGGCCTGATCCTTAGCGTTGTCTAGTGAGTAGGCAGGACATTCACTGTAATTGTATTATAGCAACTCCTGGTTGGGAGATTTATATAACCCAAGGCTCCATGAGAAAATATGACTAATAAATTGCTGAATATGTTACTACTACTAAGTGGATGTGTGGAGTAAAAAGATATAAATGTCACTAGTAAGTGAATGAACGGAAATGATATTGGAAATCCTCCACTGAGAGGTGATTATTGGAAATCCTCTACTGAGAGGTGATTATTGAAAAATTCTCCACTGAGAGGTGATGAAATTATGGATATGATATTCCTCCATTGGGAGGTGAATGATGATAAGATGAAAAATCTTCTTTCAAAAGATAATGAACGATAGAAATAATGAACAAACTATTTTCAAAGAGATAACAGTTTTTGGAAAGCTTTATTAGATATACCTTTCTCTACTAAGAGAAATGATCAAAATGAGGATGAAGTAAAATGAAATATCGGAAATGGATTAAGTCTTGGAAAACACTCTTACGAGGTGATTTGCGAAAAGATGAAACTTGAAACCTTTTGTGATAAAAGTTATGTTTTGCGAAAAGTTATCTTGTTTTAAAGTGATAAACTGTTTTCTTCCATTGTGCAATTTATAATACCGTTGTTAGTGATTGGTGAGCACGTGGATTATAGCTCACCCCCACATAGATCTTTGTAACACGTACAGGCGAATGATGTGCGCTGTCAGGTCCACTGCAAGAATAGGTTTGGGTTAGGGTCCATGGAGTTATACTCCTCTCAGTATTTTATTTTAGGTTGTAAACTGAAATATGAGTTAGTGGCCGGAGTGCCCTCTTGTGGTGAGAACTTGTGTTATGTAAAAGAAAAGAAAAAAAAATGAAGAATTCCTTGTATATTAATAGAATTTGGATTGAAGATGAAAGGCGAGATGGTTATGTTATGTTCCACCGCGTCTCATGCCCGGTGCCTCGGGGCGGGGCGTGACAATAAATCATTTTTAAGTTTTCTTGGCATGTTTTGGTTTAAAAATTAAACAGAAAAGAAATAGAAAAGAAAGAAGACGTACCTGGCGGTCGTCACCGAGAGATGAACGCCCGGAGAGCAAAGCAACAATGCCGAGTCCACGGTGTTGTCGTTATAATAGAAACGGCTTGTTGGGAGGAAATCCCAGGCATGGACCGGGGAATCATACTAGGTCAAGTTGAAACCCCATGCATGTTAGCAGTCAGAACCCCGTGGAAGGGATCTAGGACCTGAGGGATGTCCACCGTCAACTTCTCAGTGGTGTGGCGCTCCGAAGGCCCACCCTCCTCCATGGCTCAGATGGTATAGGCGGATGTCAGCAGGTCGTCCAGGGTGTGGGAAGGCATTTGGGAGACCTCCGAATGATGTGAATGACTCAAATGAGAGTCGTTGAGCCCTATGAAGGAACCCAAGTACTCGAAGAATGAGTCGGTAGCAGGGGTCCCAAAAGGCTCTACGGGGTCCACAGTATCGTCAACTGGGACTGTATCCGCTGGAGTCACCGAGATAGGATCTACCTCGTGATCCACACTGGCTTGGTTAGGGCTCGCGCCACTATTCATCTAATCATCGTTGTTTTCCATCAGAAATTGGCCAACAGTCGAGAGAGTAGAGAGAGTTGGGAATGCGTCGAGAGAGAAAGATGAGAGTGAACGCCGTCTAAAATGAACCGCCACTGACTTAACTAAACCCTCGCGACCTTTCAAATACCTGGCGCGTGCCACTTCCCCTGGTGGCATGCCACATCATCAAGCACGTACCACTTCTCTCCTCCAGCCACTAGGCGCGCGTCACCTCACTCCTAGTGGCACGCCATGTCTGACCTATCATCCCTAGGCGCGCGCCGCTTCCCTCCTCGTGGTGCCAGGTCAATCCAATCGACACGTGGAACATGCCACCTCTCTCCACATGGATGCTAGCTCAATCAAACAACATGTGGCGCAAGCCACGTGTCTATCTCTCGTTCACTGTTTTTTTGAGTTTTCAAACTAAAAATTTTCAAAATTCGGGGTTCGTCCTTGATAAAAGAAACTTTTAAATCATTCTCGATCACCGAAATCATCCTTTTACCTACACGCCAAGCTTCATTCTCGCACTCAAGAATTCAAAGAGGGTCCGTCTCACGACCTAAAACTGAGTACCTTGGGTCCGTCTCATGACCTAAAACTGAGTCCATGTGTCCATCTCACGACCTAAAAATGAGTATTTGGATCAGTCTCACGACATAAAATGAGTACATTGGGTCCATCTCACAACCTAAAACTGAGCAAATTAATCTGTTCATGACTTTAAACTACTCGAACCAAACAGGGTGATTAAGGCCTCATGACGAGATTTGAATGGTAGTAGGATCGTTAATACGTGCATGGTGGTAACAACCACTAACAACCACTAAAAGTCCAAAACTTTTATGTACTTTTATGATTTTTTATAAACAACTACGAGCCTTTGTTGTTGTGACCCCAAAGCTAATTTACACCTAACCTGGTCCATTCATGACCTTAAAAGGATAAATCAGTCTGGTCGGGACCTTAAAAGAGCTAACTTGTTCCATTCATTACCTTAAAAGGATAAATCGATCCGGCCAAGAACTTAAATTGACCAGTCTATCACGACTTTGAACTAATTTATTCTTGGTCCACTCATGACCTTAAAAGGATAACATGCAGTCCTACACGACCTTAAACTGAATAAATACGTCCTTCATGACCTGAAACTGGTTTGTTTCTGTTGTTTTCAGTCCCCGCGACCTTAAAATATTTTCTTGCATAATTTTGTGGAGTAACCACTAGGTTTTAACCTTTGTTTCCTTTGCATCGTTTGCATTGTCTCCATGATACGTTGGTCTGATCCTTTCAAATAGGGTACGTAGGCAACATGAGGTAAACTCAAGCGCGATCGTTTCTCTTGGCAGGTTTTGTTTTGTTTTCTTTGTTTTTAGCCAAAGAACGACCTAGTTAAAAGGGACTGTCTATAGGACTTTGACATTCACTCATCAACGCTTTGCGGTGAGAATTCTGTCAAAGAGAGGCAACTGTAGACACCTAAATTTTGATTAACCCGCGTATAGGCTTATCCGGTTTTCTTCCAATGATGAGTGCATGTGTAAGCCGCGTCAAAGGAAACTTTGTGCAGGTCCGAGAGTCCAAGGAATACCCCAAAATGCCACACACTTAAAATACCAAAAACACCCCTCGGTGCAGCCTCCCAACCAGGCACGTGCCACCTTTAAAGTGACGCACACCACTTTCCTCAAAAAACCCTGGCCACGCTAAGTCAAGGTGCCCTAATCCACCTCCAACCTGGCGTTCGCCACCACCAACATGGCGCACGCCACTTGAACCCTAGTGTACACCACCTTTGAGAAGAAACTTATGCCTTTTGGCAGCTTCCTCGCCTAAAGTCTATAAAAAGGAGGCCATCCCCCTCTTGTTTAAGGATTCGAAAATCTAAAAAGCCAATATTCTATAGAATTCTAAACCCAACATCCCTAATCGATAAGCACCAAAGTTTTGCCAAATTACAAAACCGAAACGATTAAGCCACTAAAGCTCTGCCAAATTTGGGATTGGACACTGAAATTGCACTAATTAAATAACAGAAACCCATACACCGAACCGATTTCGAGGACTCAAAGACTGCACGGAGGGCTTCCCGAGATAGGATGCGTCGTATTTGAGAAAACTACTGAACTGCTTGAAACATCACTTTTTGTCCGGAATATACGGTAAGCCCTCTTTTTCATCTATCATTTTACCTAACTACTTTCTATTCGGTAAAAGGAGAGAAAGAATTCGTTAGCCTCATTCTCTCCGGCTCCATTTTATTTTATGTTTAATCATCTTTTCCTTCTCTTTAGAAAAGCATGCTAGGTTTCATTTTCTTAGCTATTTAAGTATGTAGAAAAGGCATGAAATATAGAATTTTGGACTACGTGTTGAAGATTCTATGTGAATTTCCATCCTTTTGTTTTCTTTCTCATATAAAAACACTTTTGCACACAAAACGCACTGTTTTCTCAAAACAGTAGCGTCTTTTGGACCTCCTAGTGTTGAGCTCACTCTTCCATAGTGACGCGCGCCACTGCCAGAGTGTCAAAAAGTGGCGCACACTATATCTAGATGGCACGCGCCAGGTGAGGAGGTGGCGTACGCCACCTCTGCTAAAATCAATGGCTTTTCCAGTAGCTTTTTCTGCATCTTTTGTGTCTAAAGGGTATGCTTTTCTATGTATAATCTGCACTGATAGGTTGCCATCTCCCCATTTAACATTCAATCCAGTGTAAGTATGCATAGAAAGCCTTTGTTTTAGGTTGAGTTTTGTTTTCTTGCTTGCTTTTGTATGATCTCTCTTCAACCCACGTTCTGTATATGTTGCTTTTAATAAATTTAAGATAAGAACAAAAAAAATGGTTAAGTATAGACCGGTCTTCGAATCGGGCGAGAGGGGTGCTTAACACCTTCCCCTTTCGTACCCTAGCTCCCGAACCATTATCTCTGGTAACGACGAACTAGTTCCTTGAAAGTTTTGTTTTCTTGGTTTTCCATTAAAAACTAAGTGGCGACTCTAATTGTGTGGCCTTTAACACGAACGCATTTGGGAGGCTCTCTTTTCAAAACATAAAACTCCACTTTTCCCTTTTAAAAGAATCATAAAACCGAGAGTGTGTTTTCCTTTTATAAAAAAAAGAACGAGGGCGAGCAAGTTTTTCAAGAGGGTTCCTCATAGTTTCAACCATCATTATTTCACCCACTTACAATTGGCATCGTACGTGGGAACCAAACAAGCTTTTCACCATGGGATCTGAAGATTCAGAATCATAAAGCAGTACCAAACAAGACGAACTAACCCCTACCACGCTAAAGAAAGGAAAGGACAAGGAAGGTTCGGCAAAGGCTAGGAGCCCCAGGCATAACCATTCATTTCATATTGAAGGGCACCAACAGCATGACAAATTGCTGCCCCGAGACATATGGCAATGGATCAAAGAAAAGATTCACCAAAGGGATCAACTCATCGAAAATATTGGGATGGAGTTACTATGACTCAAGGCGAAACTTAAGAAGATTGCTCAGCCCTACCGATAAGAGGCCAGCAAATGTGTAGAGATGGTGGCAGAGCCTAATGGCCAGGCAACCCACAAATCTAAAGGCCAAGAGCCTGAGCCCACAAGAAAGAGGTTTAGGGCATCTTGCATCATAGAGAGGAGCAATGAGGCAAGTAGTTACTCTCAGGGACCCCAGGTCTAGGGACTAGAGGAGGGACACCATCAGCCACTTCTCCCAGTCTGTCAGGCAATCAGAAGATCTCAGAGATTGGTTGGACATAAAATCCATTGACAATATTAAAGGTCGACCTCAGAAAGACACTCCCAAGAGACGTTTGGCCAGTTCCTGCGGTGGAAGAAAGGACAAGTGAAGGAGAGACAAGCAAAAAGCTGAGCCAGATGAGGCAGTCCCTCTAAAGGCCTACCAATAGGGAAGCCTCCCTAACAGATTAGTCAGGGATCACAAACTCGATAGGCTCGTTTCGTCCCTCTTCACCCCCGAGATTGAGAAGGCTGAAGTGCTAAGAAAGCTGTCAATGCCAAAGTTTAATACTTATGATGGCAAGACCAACTCGTACATGCACGTCAGCCACTACCAAAAATTCATGTCACTCTAAAATATGAGTGATGGACTGATGTTCAAGTGCTTCCTGGGAAGCCTTGGGGAACCCGACCTTAGATGGTTTGACAAGCTAGGTTGGAGAAAAGATATCAAGCTGGAAACAGCTCTAAGATACCTTCATAGCCAGATTTGCAGCCAGTGCAAGGCTTTCGAAGGAGGTGGATGCCCTTCTTGGACTCAAAAAGGGAAAGCAAGAGACTTTAAGAGAATACGTCCACCGCTACAGGGAGACCTACAATAAAATAGATGATTGTCACAAACAGTTGGCAGTCATCCCATTAAAACTCGGCCTCCCAGCAGACAACGAACTGAAATACTCCTTAATAAAGAGGTCCACCCTCGACATGAAAGACCTTATGAAGCACATCAAGCAGCATTCCCACATAGACAATTGTGTGGTGAAAGATGATAGAGAGTTATCACCCAAACGGGCTAAGCGAGAGCCAAAGAAAGAATTCAGCTACAAATAGAACAGAGGCTCCAAGGATGATTGGAAGCAGAAAGAGAGGGACAACCCCTATGAGGCTGTCAACACCGTGTTCAAAGATCCCATCTACAAAGTCCTGGACAAAATTAGTAGGAAGCCCTTCTTTAAGTGGCCACCACGAATGATCGGTGACCCCAAAAGAAAGTATCCTAAGCTGCGATGTTCCTACCATAAGGACACGTGGCACATGATGCAGAACTACCGAGCCCATAAGTTCCACCTTGAAGATCTGGTATCTGATGGGCATCCAAAGAAATATATATACGAAGAAAACATTAAAGAATAAGTTGACAGGCCGACCAATGCTCAAGGAAATCAGGATGAGCACATCGGTGGAGCAATAGCCAGAATGCAGATCAATGTAATACATGGCGGTATAAGTGTAGGAGCGCAGAACAGGATGAGAGGGGCGACCCAAAAGGTATCCAATCTCAAGGAGGTAATATAGGTTGAGTCCGCCTCAAAAAGGCTCAAAACAAAACAATAGGAGGGCAAAGTGGGCCAAACCCTCACTTTTCTCGGCGAAATCTAACAAAGTCGGGGGCATATGCTCAGTGGAAAATAGTAATGCCGATCATAATTGTTTCGTGAAAAATAAAAATGTCAAAAGAAATTGTTCGATGGAAAAGAACGAGGCCAAACGAAATCAAGCACAAGTCTTGCTATTCTCTCAAATCAAGTTATCTATCTAAAGTCACAACTCAAAGTTGAACGAAAGTGATCGGTAGAATCCAACAAAGCAGGAAGGATATGCTCGACAGAAAATAAACAGTGTCAAATAGAATTGTTTGGTAGAACAAACAATGCTGAATGAAATTATTCGGTGGAAAAAAAGAATGTCGAATGGAATTGTTCGGTGGAAAAAAAATGTCGAATAGAATTATTCGATTGAAAATAATAGATGACAAATGAAATTGTTTGGTGGGAAATAATAGATGCCGAATGAAATTTCTCGGTAGAAAACAACAATGCCGAACGAAATTATTCGGTGAAAAACAATGAAACCAAACAAAATCGTTCAGCGAAAAACAACGAAGTGAAACAAGATCGTTCAGTGTAAAATGAAAAAGTCAAGGGCACACCTCGGAGAAAAAGGAAAAGCATTCATCCAAGGAAAAAATGGAAAAAGAAGAACACCATTTGCATACAAAAAAACTGATTGTATTAATTAAAATAATTCGATTACAAAGAAGGCTCGACAATAGTATGCTCGACAATGCAACAAACTTCCCCCTCGCCAAGAGACAATTCTCGGGGAAAAGTTGGGGGCAAATGAAGGGGCTGAGCATTTCAACAGAACCCTACTAAGCGTGGATGATCTCATTGGACACCACACGGGCTGAGTACAGAAGAACGGATTGCTATTCAAAGAATGACCCTGTAGGGGGGTGAATAGGGTCTTTAAAAAAAATTATTTAAATAATATAAAATGAGGAATCAATATATATACATATATATATGCACAAACAAACAATATAGAGAGAAAGAGATAAAAAGAGATGACACCGTCGATTTTATAGTGGTTCGGTTATTCAAGTCTACGTCCACTCCTTAAGTTTCTCTTGAGAATTTTCTACTATCTTCAAGCACTTATGGGTGTGATCAAGCCTTTTACAATCTTCTAAATATTCACCAAGTTCCGTTCCAAAGTCACCAAACTTCTAGCACTTGTGATCTTCTCTTTGTGTGCTTTACTACACACAAAGAACAGTCAAGGGTGACTCACCCTCACTTTACAATAATTTGATAATAGGTTTTGTGTACAAATAATGATCAGGAAAACTCTCTAAGAATAATGAATATAACAATATATCTCACAATAGAAAAAACAGAAGAAGATGATGATCAGTGGCGGCTAGGGTTTCTTTGAGAGTAGCAGATGAAAAATAGCAGCTCTTTGATTGATGAATCAATGATTTCTTACAATCTCTTATGTTGGAATGATTGATAGACACTTCCTTATATAATTTTAAGCTTTAATATAGCCATTGCAAATCAAATCTTTCCATTCAATGCTCTGAAACACCGCTATAAACAAGTGTGATAATCGCGGTGATTTGCTGATTTTGCACCATTGGGTCGACTCACGTTGAGGCTGAGTAGACTCAATATCCTAATATTTTAGATCCTTCACTCGTGGGTCGACTCATCTTGATGATTGGCTTGACTCATAATGATGAGGTCTTGGCTTTATTGCAGGCCTTCATCCATGGGTGGACTCATGTGAAGCTTGGGTCGACTCACACAAGTTTCTGCCTTTGAGTTGATGTTTGGGTCGACTTGAGAGTTGTTGCTCCTCAACTCATGACTGCCTTTGGTCGACTCACGTTTCCCTTGGGTCGACTGACAAGTAGAGAGTTATCCATCTCTACTAGAATATGAGTTTCACTAGGAGTTTCTAGGAGTTGGTTGATTAATTGGTCTCCAATCACTAGGTCTTTTCCTTTGACCCAAGTAGAGATGGATAACTCTTCAGAGCC
>JAUTBS010163185.1:0-12154 GCA_032361285.1 Aequorea victoria | reverse complement strand
TAATTTCAAATTATAAAAATATCTCTTAAACCCTAACCTTTGAAAGATATGAATGGCAATGGGTGCGCGGAGACGTGGTGTTTCGTATTTATTTATTATTTTATCGAGATGAGGACGAAGAGAGAAAGATCGGGTGGAAAAAGTAGAGGCGAAATGAGGGCGGAAATATATTGAAAATAATTTGTAAACTTTAAGAGGGTGATATTAGTGAGAGTTAGAAATAATATAAAAAATAAAAAATAATAGCTGATGAATAATTAAAATTAAAAATATAAAAAGTAAGAAATAGAGATAAAATGAGAATGTTTTAGTGTTGTTATATTTTTTAAAATAAACTTAATCTATATATTTTTTGTGTATAAATGTATTTATTTTATATAACCGGGGACGAAATAAAAAATATAAGACGAAAAAAATAAATACCGTTCGCGCTCCATGTAAGGAACAGAACTAGAATCTTGACTTAGGGGACCATGAATGTTTTTTCTCTGACTAATGAAATGATAATATTTTTAATTACAAAATAGACACTATATATATTCAATAAAAAAAAACACATTAAGATTAAAGATAAAATTATTTCGTAAAAAATAAAAAGCATGCATCTTGTGCGAGGCACAAACTCGCAAAGTTGTATAAATCGGGTGAAAATAAATCAGGCATGAATTCGCACCTCATATGGAACATCGGTCTTGCAAAGATGAGCAAAGTTACTGCTCGGCGGGATGTTCTCGTTGGAATGCCCCTCCGATGATCAAGTCAGTTCAGAGAAAACAAATTTAAAGCAATGAACAATAACATATAGCAATTCTGAGATGTAGAATATTTAAGAGTTAAAAGAATTTTTCAGACCTCTTGTGGGTTGCTGAAATCTTGTATTTATAGACAAGCTTGGTGGTAAAGGGGACAAGTTGTCCTTGTCAAAGATGGCATATGCTCTTGTTGTCCCACTTTCCTAACTATGCCTACCGTTGTCCAGGTAGAGTAACCATGAGGGTGGTAGACATTAAGTGCCTATTAAAGATGCATTAAATGTCCTTCAAAGGACTTTGATGGTTCACTGAGGGAGTATTTAATACTCATTAATGACGCATTTAATGCTCGGACGTCATCCCCTAGTCATCATTCAAGCTGTCATATTATGATTCTAAGTGCAGAGAGCTCGACCTCTATTCTAAAACGTCGAGATACTTCTCTAAGCTCGGCCTCACCTACGAGCGCCGATCTACAGTGTTCAGCCTCGCTTATGAGCACCGGGTGTTCGGCCTCACTTACGAGCGCCGAGATGTCTTTCTAGGTCAACTCTCGTCCTTCATGGGCCCAACCCACTTTGGATCGCTTTCAGCATATGACCTGACCCATGTTCTATGGGCCCGGGTTTATGTGAGGAAACCTGGGCTATTCTAAATCAGGCTCCGTCATTTGCCCCCAACTCTCGTGCTTTGGTACGGAGTACGGGAGTTGCTTGGTCTTTATGAGTATGCTCGGCCCACGTTCTATGGCACCGAGGTAACTGAACTCTATTCACTGTGTTCGGCCCACGTTCGACTTGCCAATCCGAAGTTCAAACACATCAATTCGATTAGATTTGAGGGTGTCGATGTAGCATCCCATCAATCCACGTGTCGCCCCATTATTCGGCCATTGATGGCGTGCTCGCGCCTCTTAAGGTGCCACAAACGTTGCTTCGTACCTCGATGTGACCGTTGGGCATTGATTACCATTCTTAATTTTGAGGTTTGGCCCTTGGGATTAGTGCTTGGCCCCAAATCCTGTTTGCTCGGTCCTACGTGTCTTCACTAGATTAGACATCTGCTCGGCCCTTTTATGTCTTTTCGCCTCCAAACGTACTTCTTGGGCTTCTGATGTGATTCTTGGGCTGCCTGAGTTATCTATAAATACTCCATCTTCGCCTCTTATGAAATTCATTGCCATTTTGCTTACTTGCCTACACTTTGTCACTTTGCCTATTTGCTTACACTCTGCTTTGTTTACACTCTGTTATTCATCTCTCTGAGAGCTGTGGATTACTTGTGCTCATCATCATCGTCGCTGGTCTACTCACTTGCTGCGTTCATCGTCGTCACCTTCATTTTTCTCATATCAGTAAGTCGACTCTTTTTTTTCTTTCAGTTTTGATAACTGATTGCCTTTAACTTCGAACTGTTCTTGCTTCATCTCCCGTAATCTTTGCGTCGTCTGTTTCTCTTCTCTGTTGCTTTTCTTAGTTCTGTCATCTAATCTGGTCTTTTTGGAACCTTCCAGTATTTTGCTTTTTTGGATTTCTCTTGGGTTTTGGGTCTGGTCTAGGTGTCCTCTGAACTTTCCTTGTTCTTCTTACACTTTAGTTTTATCTCGGCCTTTAAGTATTAGCTCGGCCAATGGATAAGTTCAGGTACATATGTGCCAACCCCAAGGCCATAAGCATCTTCCGAAGGAAATACAACATCCTTCGGTCGGTCACCATCAAACTCTTTGAGTTCGGCAATCTCCATGTTGTTGAGCATGGAGAATGCCCATTCCCCCTTGTCTCGGTGGTCGAGGGAGGGGTAAGGTTTCCCTCGACCCCTTTCTCAGGGAGACTTTAGTCGTACTTCGACTAAGTCCTTCCCAAATATCCATTAACTTCTACTGTATAATTAACATTATTGCCGAGCTAAATCACCGACATGACATTAGCTTTGGTCTTCTGAATTGTTCGAGTGTCATTCATTGTCTTCAAACAAGGACGACTCCACGCATTACCTTAGGTCCAGGGGCAAAAGGTTAGAGTTGATTCGAGATTGCCAGACTCGGATAAGCACTCCGACGACTTTATTCTGGTCGGCGGCTCCTTCGAGTTCCCAGCTGGACACTCTAAAGAGTCGACATTCCTTGTCAGCCCCATGGCCCAGGTCGGTAGTTTGGCCATTTCAATTCCTTGTTCTTTTCTAGTGTTTTTCGTATTTCTAACTGTCTTTTGTATGCAACCATTGGTCTGGTCAGTCAGTTTCGCGGGGCGTCCAACAAGCATGTAATCGACGCTGTTTTCCATATTGGAGAGCGGTCGGCCCCGGCGTTGCTCTGCTACACTCCCTCTTATCGACATACACTTTGGCACATCAACCATCCTTCTGTCATTTTAAGAGAGACCCTTGCCGACCGAGCCCCCATAGTCCACCAAGAAAGACTCAGCTCCTCCCCTGAGCAAGAAGGCAGTACCAGCTCCTCCACCGAAGAAGAGATGACAAGAGTGAGGACCACCATCAATTTTTGGACTGCCCCTGGCCAAAGAAGACCACTGGGGTGGCTTCCTCATCCGCCACAGCTCCGCCGTCTACTCGAGTCACCAGGGCCAGCTCAGTATCTGTTCCTCCACCTCCTCATCCTTCTGTTACACCGCCGTCAGTGGAGACCTCCACCTCGGCTCCTTCCACAGATCCTAACCTGGCCACCAACCTGGCCCGGTCTAGGCAAAAAAGAAAGGTCATGGACGTTGCTGTCGAGGGCCAAACTTCTGAAGAGGTTGAGGAGGTCTGGGCCCCGTCATTTATCCTGGATGACCGACCTCTTCTTTCTTCAGCAAGGAGCAATGTCGATCCCAGTGTAGCCTACGAGGTTGCCAAGACCGTGCTACTCTCTGGAGACATAGATGAGCACGAGTCCTTCGATGAGCTCAATCGGTATAGCCGGGCACTGTAGTTTCTCATTGGGGTAAGTTTGGACTTCCTTCATTCCTTCCTTTATTGTCTTATTTGTTGTCTAAGTATCTTGTATCAAATTTTTGATGGACTTTGATTCGTTTAGTGCAGGGGGTCCAGTGTATCCACTCCCTAACGAGTAACTATCGCGGCCTGCAAAATATGGCGAGGAAGGCCATGCGTGGCCTGGATATTGAGAAAGAGGCTCGGCTGGATGCCGAAAAGGAAAATACGAAGACCCTAGAGGCCGAGAAAGCCCCCCTTCGTCCTCCAGGTGGAAGAGCTGCAGGCCCAAGCCACAGTCTCGACGGCTGAGAAGTTAGCATTCAAGATGCAGTTGGCCAAGGTCAGCACTTAGCTGGAGGCTAGCCAACTTGCCCAATCCGAGGTCTATGTGGCTCGACAGGAGCGCAACGACCAAATGTGGTAGGTTGGTTAAGATGAGGCTCTGCAGCACAACCTCGTCGAAATTCATAATATAAAGGTCGAGGTCCTCTACTCGGGATACAAAATTGCCCTTGCCAGGGCCAAGGTTCCTGCAAAGTCTCCACTTTGGGTTGTCGTCCTGGATGACCCATACACCGGCACACCCATTCCTCCAATGGTCGCCGAGTTGACAATGATAGATTCCCCAACCGATGCCGTCCTCGATGCCCTTACCGAGGGGGATCACACCGAAGTGATCGAGGTGTGATTCCCCACTACAGGACTTGTACTTTATTTATTGTTTTTATTCTGTAATCTTATTTCGACGTCGGTCTATTTATTTGTTGTAAAGGCCGACGTCCTTTTTGTAAGCCTTCGGGCACCACTTATTTATAAAATGCAATTCTTGCTTCCCTATACTGTACCTTCTTACTTTCATAGTGTAATTGTGTTGCTTGTCCAGAAGTGTGTTAACTTTGTGAATCTTGTAAATTCTTACATGCCGCATTAAAACAACAAATTTTTAATGTTTCTCGGTATGAGACCGAGCTCCTCTTGTTAAGAATATCTCGGTAATATGAATAAAAAACACGGACTGTTCTAGTTTGGCTGCAGGGCTATACTAATCCTGGGAATTATTTTAACTCCTGTGTGGTACAGATTGTTATAGTTCGGCTACGAGGCCATACTAAACCCTGGGAGCTGTTCTAACTCCTGAATGTCACGAACTGTTCTAGTTCAACTGCATTTACCAATGTAAGAAAAATATTGCTGAATGATCCCCATATTATTGCAATATCCGGCCGAGTTACAATTTAGTGATAGAAAAAGCGTAAGTTAGCTCTATTTCATGGCCGAGGAATGGCTTTTCCGTCGTTGTCCTCTAGATTGTAAGCTCCAGTGCCTGCGATTGACCGCACCTTGCACAGTTCTTCCCAATTTGCACTGAGCTTTTCGTCTGTTGCCACCCTAGTGTTGCCCATTACCTTTCGGAGTGCAAGGTCCCCGGGGCCGAAAAGTTGAGGCTTGACCTTTTTGTTGTACTCTTTGTCATTTCGTTTTGATATGCCTGAATCCTGATCATAGCGATCTTGCATCGTTCCTCGTCCAGGTCTAAGTCTCTGGCCAGGATCTCATTGTTGTTCTCAGGGGTAAACAGATCAATCTTCATAATAGGAAGGCCGACCTCCAAGGGCATTATCGCCTCGGTCCTATAGGTCATGAAATAGGGTGTTTTCCCTATCGCACGACGAGGTGTAGTTCGGTAAACCCACAGGACATTGGGGAGTTCATCAACCCATTTTTCTTTTACTTTTTCTAACCTCTTCTTTATCCCGTCCAATATAGTTTTATTAGAGGCTTCTTCTTGGCTGTTACACTGTGGGTAGGCCGGGGTAGAGTTGTAAAAATAAATTCCTAGCTCGGCCAAGAATGTTCGAAAGATCCTGTCATCGAATTGGTTCCCATTGTTCGAGATGAGGGCTCTTGGGATGCCAAACCTTGTGATAATGTTCTTTCAAACGAATTTCTTCACATCGGCTTCCCTGATGTTGGCCAAGAGCTCGGTCTCAACCCATTTTGTAAAATAATCCATGGCCATTATGATAAATCATCTATTATTCGCAGTTCTAGGTAGGGATCTTACGATGTCTAGGCCTCATTGAGCAAAGGGCCAAGGGCTTGTGAGAAGCGAGAATTCCCCAACTAGCTGGTGTATAAAAGAAATGAACTTTTGACACTTTTCACATTTTCGGACATATTGTTAGGCGTTCTTTTGCATATATGGCCACCAATATCCCTGCGTGATCACTCTGTGTGCCAAGGATCTGCCCCCAGTATGATTGCCACAAATTTTCTCGTAGATCTCAAACAACAAGTCTTTTACCAAATTTGAATGTACGCACAAAAGGTACAGACCGATAAATGATCTTTGGTGTAGCTTGTCTGTTGGCGAGAGCCCGGATCGAGCGGCTTTTAATCTTATTTTGTGTGCCTCCCTTTTTTCAGTCGGTAACTGATCGATCTTGATAAAAGATGTAATATGATCCATCCAGCTCAGGCTTAGCTCAGCTGGGAGAACATCTATTCGGCCCTACTCCCGTTCTATGCTCGGTTTTGCTAAAAAGTTAATGGTGATTGTTCTTGGGTTTGCCAGATTCTGATGCCGAAGCAAGGGATGCTAGAGCGTCAGCATGGCAGTTCAACTCTTGGACTATTTACTCTATGCCAAATGCCTTAAAAGCTTCAAGCTCCTTCTTGACTTCTGCCAAGTATCTGGATATCCTATCATTTCTGGCCTCATAAAGCCCGGTTAGTTAGTTTACTACCAATTGGGAGTCATTGCACACTGTTAGCTTGACCACATGAAGTTTCTTTGCTATTCGTAGGCCGGCCCATAGAGTTTCATACTCAGCCTCATTGTTGGAAGGATAGAAGCTGAGTTTTAATGACTGCTCCAACACAATCCCTTCCAGAGAGGTGAGTACTATCCCAGCTCCTGCCCCTTACCATTTGATGCACCATCCACTTGGAGCCTCCAGGATGCGGCTGAGGGTTTCTTCTCATTCTCTGAGGGCTCCACCTCTGCCCCCACTAGCTCGGTTGAAGACTCGTCATCGGCCGAGCTAGGTGCTGTGAAAGGAGCAAACTCATCAAGAAAACCTGTCAAGACTTGGGTTTTAATGGCAGTCCATGGCCCATATATAATATGATGTTCACCAAGCTCAACGACCCATCTGGAGATTCGACCCGTGAGGTTCGCTTTCCCAAGAAGAGCTCTCAACGGGTACTCTATTAGGACAGTAATAGGGTGAGCCTGGAAATAGTGTATCAACTTCTGAGATGCCACGACCAGGGCGTATATAAGTTTTTTGAGAGGAAGATACCGTGTCTCAGCATCTGAGAGGGTTTTGCCGACGTAATACATCAGTTGATGGTTGCGATCGACAACGCGTACTAGAACACCACTCACCTCATGTAAGCATACGGCGAGGTAGAGATAAAGAGCTCCGTCGGCCACATGGGTAGATAGGAGTGATAGTTCTACTAGGTATCTTTTTAAGGCTTCTAGGGCTTGATCGGCCTCCTCGGTTCAAAGAAACCCAATGTGTTTCTTTAGTACTTGAAAAAATGGTCGACACTTGTCCGAGGATCGGCTAATGAATCAATTTAGCGACGCAGCCATGCCCGTTATCTTTTGCACTTGTTTGACCGAACTTGGCCTTTGGATGGCTTGGAGTGAGCTAATTTGGTTCGGGTTGGCTTCTATGCCTCTATGTGTGACCAAGAAGCTGAGAAGTTTACCCGAACCGACACCGAATGAGCATTTGGAGGCATTCAGCCAAAGTTTATGATACTTTTGAATACCAAATACCTCTTATAGGTCGGCCGAGTGGCTACCCTGCACCTTAGTTTTGACCACCATGTCATCAATATACGCCTCCATTGTTCGGCCCATCAGACCGCCAAACATCTTTGTGATCATCCTTTGATAGGTTGCCCCTACGTTCTTCAATCCAAAAAATATGACCATATAGCAATAGGTTCCCCTGGGGGTGATGAAAGTTCTCTTTTCCTAATTTGGGCCGAACATAGCGATCTGGTGATATTCTCGATAGGTGTCGAGGAAGCTCATCCATGCGTGTCCGACCGTAGAATCCACCAGTTGGTCATTCTTTGGTAGGAGAAAGCTGTCTTTCGGGCAAGCCTTGTTCAGGCTAGTGAGGTCTACACAAACCCTCCACTGCCCTGTCTTCTTTTTCACTACCACTGTGTTAGATAGCCAATCTGGATATTGTACTTCCCAGATTGGTAAGACTTCGAGGAGCTTAGCCACTGCTTCTGCCACTACTTTGGTGTGCCGAGGTGCCGACCTCATACTCCTTTGTTTGATCGGCCTGTACGTCGGGATAACGTTGAGCTGGTGGAAAATAAAAGCAAGGTCGACCCCTGGCATCTCATAAGGTGTTTAGGCAAAGACCTCGATATTACCATTGAGGAAGTCAATCATTTTGGTCATTTTCCTTTCTTCAATGGATGAACCAACCAAGAAGAACTTTTCGGGGTTAGCCCCATTGATAGGAATGGCGAGAAGGTCTTTGACGACATTTTCCTCGGCCTTAGTGTCAACATCTTCTAACATTGGTTGGTCGGGAATCTCCACCAATTGTACTTGTCCCGTATGACGCTTTTTTTTAGCGCGACTACAAAACACTCCTTGGAGGCGACCTGGTCACCATATATGACCTCCACACCCTTTTCAGTGGGAAATTTCATCATCTGGTGGTAGTTGAAAGGCACAACTTTCAATTCGTGTAGCCACAACCTGCCCACTATAGCATTGTAGGCCGAAGGAACATACACCACAAGAAAATTGATCTTTATAGTGGTGGAACCGACACGAATGGGGACCATCACTCTCTACAGTGGCCATACTACTTGAGAATTAAACCCCACCAATGAGGTTAGTGACAGGGTGAGGTCCTTTTTGCTCAGGCCGAGCTTCTTGAAAAGCTCATAGTACATGATCTCGACCGAGCTGCCCTAATCTAAGAAGATTCGTTTGACGTTGAACCCATCCACGTTCAATGTTATAACCAAGGCGTTGTTATATGGGTGCTGCACCCTGGCTGAATCTTCCTCGGTAAATGATATCTCGGCCACCCTCATAGACAACCTTGACCTTTTTGTAGTTTAAACACTCATCACTGTTTGGTGATGCCGAGCTTTTTGCACTTGGCCTTTGAGGCTGTTCCTCTGGTTGTGATCCATCAGCCCATGGATCACCGCTATGTCACCCCTATTTTGGACGACCGGGGGGACTGCCCTTTCTCTCTGTCCAGCGCCAGCTGCTCGGTACTGTGCTTGGTTATCAATGTACTTCCTGAGATGGCCCTGGCGCATCAGATCTTCCAAGTGTCTTTTGAAGGCATATCAGTCCTTCATTTTGTGCCCCCTCTTCTTATGATAGGAGTATCTCCAGCTTATTCCATCCCTGTTTTTCGCCTAAATGGAAGCCTCTCGCATTTTTAGAGGCCAGTGGAAGTAAGGTTTATCCTTTATCTGGGGGAGGAGTTTGTATATCGGCTCCCGAAAGATGGTGCTAACGGCTATACGTGTATTTTTGTAGCCGCCATCGTTTCTGTGGGGCCCGAAGTAGCTTGTTCAGGTCGTATCTCCCCTTAGCTGCTTAGGTTGGTTCTCCACAATCCCAGTATTGGACCTTTTGGGCTCATTCCCGATGCTTCTCCCTCGGTCACCCCTGCATGTTCCTCCTTGCGGACATATTGCTCCACCTTCTTCATTAGCTCGACAATACTCTGAGGCAGCTCCATTATCAAAGCGCCCCTAAGTTTGCTGCCTAGGGGGAGTCCTAATCGAAACATAGCTACTGCCATCTCTTCACTGCAGCGCTCAATCTCGTTGTAGGTTTCTTAATATTTTCCCATATATGTATGCAAGGACTCTTTTTTGCCCCTCCTGAGGGCTATAAGAGCATCAATATCCTTCGGGGCTTTAGTGCAGGTGATAAACTGGGTTACGAAAACCGTGTCCAATTCCCCACAATTGTTAATGGAATGAGGTAGATAATTGGTCGAACCATCTCAGCTCTGTCTCTCATAGGCTAGACGGAAAGACTTTGCACATTAGGGAGTCATTGTTGCTCCACAGTGTCATCATCTGCGTAAAATGGCTGATGTGAGTGTTTTGATCTATCTTCGCATCATACGAAGTAAACTTTGAGAGTGCGAATCCTTTGGGTGGAACCAGGGATTCGATCCGAGCTGAGAATGGTGTGGAAAGGAACATACCTGGAGAAGTGCTCGACGAAAGGGTCGGACTAACTGAAACAAATCGTGGTTTGCTCGGCCTAGGGTCCAGGCAAGTCAGCATCTTTGAATAATAAATGGGCACTACTTTTGTCCTTTCCCTCTCAGATTTCATCATTCGGGAGCTAGTGCTACACCAAGATGAACGCATGTAGGATTGTTCCTCAGTGCTCCACTGTACCGAGAGAAGATAGCTACTTTCCCGGGTAATAGTCTTTTCCTCTGGGGAAAACCCCTGGGCTAATCTCCCATTTTCCTAGGCTCGGCATAGTCGAGGGGCAAGATTTCTTCTCGGTGAAGGGCCCCCCCTGAACTTTATTGCGTGTAGGGTCGCGCCTACTGGTGGCTTCATCCTCCAGTGCGTCGTCCTTCCGTTGGTTAGACTGCAGAGCCGCCTTTAACTCTGCAATCTCATTCCTCAGTTCATTGAAGGCGGTCTCTTGGTCAAATACTCCTTCAAGACGTTTAGGCGATTGTGGTATGAGCCTCTTACCCTGGTACTTGGCCGATTTCCTCGTTGAAATTTTGTCCACAAGACTAGGCTCCCTACTGAATCGATTATCATCTCCTCATGAACTTGTTTTGGATGGAGATGCGATGGATAATGATCAATCTTGTGTGGTTGAATCTTTCCACAGACGGCGCCAAATGTGCGAGGCACAAACTCGCAAGGTTGTAAGGATCGGGTAGAAGTAAACTAAGCCTGGATCCACACTTCGTATGAAACTTCGGTCTTGTAAAAATAAATAAAGTTACTGTCCGGCGATGTGTTCTCACCGGAATGCCCCTCCGATGATTAAGTCAGTCCAGAGAAAATAAACTTAAAATCAGGAAAGATAACATATAGCAATTCTGAGATGTAGAATATTTAAGTATTAAGAAAATTTTCAGACCTCTTGTGGGTTGCTGGAACCCTTGTATTTATAGGCAAACTTGGTGGCAAGGTGGACAAGTTGTTCCTGTCAAAGATGGCTTATGCTCCTGCTGTCCCCCTTTTCTTGAGTATGCCGACCATTGTCCAGGTAGAGTAACCATGATGGTAGTAGACATTAAGTGCCTATTAAAGATGCATTGAATGCCTTTCAGAGGACTTTGATGGTTCACCAAGGGAACATTTAATTCTAATTAATGGCGCATTTAATGCTCGAACGTCATCCCCTAGTTATCATTCAAGTTGTCATATTCTGATTTCAAGTGCAGAGAGTTCGACCTATATTCTGAAACACCGAGATACTTCTCTAAGTTTGGTCTCACCTACGAGCGCCGGTCTACAGTGTTCGACCTCGCTTACGAGCACCAGGTTTTTGGACTCACTTACGAGCACCGGGTGTTGGGCCTCGTTTACGAGCGTCGGGTGTTCGACCTCGTTTACGAGCGTCGAGATGCCTCTTTAGGTCGACTCTTGTCCTTCATGGACACAAACCACTTTGAATTGCTTTCTGCATATGACCCGATCCATATTCTATGGGTCCGAGTTTATGTGAAAAAACCCGAGTTATTCTAAATCGGACTCATTCACATCTTTAAATAAAATATGAATAAATAATCTCACTTCGGGTGGTGTGGACTATGAGTATGGGAGGAGCCACATGGGGGCCAGAGGGAACAAATTTGCCACTGATTTTTTGCCAAAATTTATTTATATATCATAAATTTAATAATTTTTAATTTTTGCCCCTCTTAAGTTAAAAATTTTCTCTTAAATTATAAGATTTCTTCATTTTTTCTCTTAATATATAAGACAAATAACTTTTGTTTTTCTTCTTTAATCAAAACTTTACAAGTGCGAGCATGTTTCTCTTAGTTGTTGTCTCACTCTTAAATTAGGCCAAGTCTCTCTCTGTCTCACTCTCTTTACTTGTTGCAACTTTGGACCATTGGTAATTCTTTTTTTTAATTGATTTTCAAATTCCATTTGATGTTTGATTTAATTTAACTGATTGATATAAATTTTATGATTGTGATTGTATATTTTGGTTAATTGTGCATACTTTCTTTTTATTTGAACTTGAATTTTTTTAATTGTGATATCTTTTAGATTGGTATAAAAAAGAGTATTTTGTTTTTTTGTTTATTTTTTTATTTTGTGCCATTTTTTTATTGTGTATCATTGATTATATTTTTGTCAATCCTAATTATGATTGTATATTTTTATAATTTTTTTTTTGTAGCAAGTTTATTTTCTTAAAAAAAAAAAAGTCATTTTCCCTTAAATCCGGG
>JAUTBS010163074.1:0-12154 GCA_032361285.1 Aequorea victoria | reverse complement strand
TTCCTGTGTACGCACATCCTAAAGAATCCAAGGCGCCCAAAGAAATCAAATTTTTCTTTAGCCCTAGAACTTGTCTAATATTACCTAAAACCCTGACAATCTTGTCAAACATCCTTATTCTGAGTGTACCTATTCCAATGGATTTGCATGCTGCATCATTCTCCATTAGAACAGTACCGCTATCACAGTGTTTACAGGTCTCAAACCAATTTTTGTTAGGACACATATGATAAGAGCATCCAGAATCTAAAATCCATGCATCTGACAAAATTAATATCTGAAGAAACTGAAAGTGCATCTGCGTCTACCTCACTATCTAATGATTCTCCTACATAACTAACAGAGTCTGATGCCACTTTCTTCCCCTTTCTCTTTTCTTCTATGTGCTTCTTCAATTCATGGCACCGACTCTTGTAGTGACCAGTTTTGTGGCAATAGAAGCATTCCACATCTCTTTTTTCAGTCGATTGATTGCTGCTAGAATGTCCTTTCCTCGATCTACTGTTGCTCCTGCCTCGGTTTGGTTCTGACTTTTCCACAACCAGGTTTTCTGCACGCGGTTCATCCTCTCTCTTCATCTTTTCATGTGAAGCATTCCACATCTCTTTTTCCAGTCGATTGACTGCTTGCTAGAATGTCATTTCCTCAATCTACTGTTGCTCCTACTTCGGTTTGGTTCTGACTTTTCCACAACCAGGCATTCCATATCTCTTTTTCCAGTCGACTGACTACTGCTAGAAGCATTCCACATTTCCACGTCTCTTTTTCATACCTTTCTTAGGTGCGCCAACAAAGTCCACAAAATATTCATTAATGGAAGATTCCAACGAATGTAGTATATGTATCAGGTGTTGCAAGGATGAAACTTTAACCTGAGCCCCACCCACAACCCTATCAACTGCTTTCAATTGATCACACTTATCTTTTAATCTCCAAAAGATGTTTGGTTCCTATTCAGATGGGTGGTATTTTGATGAGATTTGGTCAGTGTTACTTATAATGGGAAAAATAACACCATTGCATTCAAATATAATGGAAAGAGTATTTTGTTAAAGCCTACAAAAGATGGGATGTCAAGTAATGGTCTTCCATCTCAATGCCTACTGAACTACACTGTCACATCCCGAACCAAGATAAGTTAACTTTTAGTCCTTCTAGTCCATCTTTTGAGTCAAATGATCTTGTTCCTCCTCCAGTCATTGAAGAGCAAGAAATTTTTTTGCAGAAAATGATTTCATCAAAGGAAGAATCTCTTGAACGTGAGGATGCAGTCAATTCATCAAATGTAATTAATTCTTCACCAACCACTTCTTCCGTCAATCTACAACAGATTGATTTTGCTGGTGTTGAAGATTTTATTTGGGTTATCACACCATGCTTTTTGGATCTTATCAACAGCCTCACGACCAAGATTAGTTGGAACGGGAAGAAACTTAAACCGCTGGCATATTCACAATATTTGATTATTTAGCATGGCAGAGCTCAATATTTCTAGCCGAACTCAAGGTCGAGTTCTTTTTCTCAGTGGAGGAGAATGATGCGAAACATTAAGGCACATTTACAATTCTACTTTAATTATTTAATAATTAGGGTTATGTAATTATCTTTTCATTAAAAAAAATATTTTGTTTCCTTTTAATTTAAAATTGTAGTTTATCTTTTATTAGGGTTACGTTAATTATCTTGTAATTAAAAAAATTATTTTGTTTCCATTTAATTTAAAATTGTAGTTTATCTTTTAATAAGATTTTTATTTTGGTTTCATTTTCGTTTAGGATTCTAGTTTCCTTTTAAGATTAGGGAATTAGGGCTATAAATAAAAGGTCCTCTTGATGTATTAGGCAAATTTGAATGAATGAGAATTTGAGTAAGAACTGTCCCGTGTGCAATTTCTCTTCACGTCCTTCTTCATCTTCTTTTCTCATCCTTGGTTCTTCCTTACCTTCTCTCTGGTTCTACACCACCTACCCATGCATGCTAGTCAACTTGACTATAAATAATTTGGAAAATAGAAAACAAGCAATACATTGATTCGAGTGAAGATTCAGCAAATCAACGTAATCTTTGGGATTTGATCAAAGTCTATGATTACGGCTTTGATCCGCATCATTCAAGAAGTAACTTATGAATTTCAGAGAAGCATGTGGGCAAAGAAATCAAGCCTTTAATCCATGAATGCTGGAAAAGTAAATATATGGAAAGAATAGCAAAAACTATGGGTTGTGATTCTAAAGATCTCTCCAAAATCAAATCGTTTCAATTGATGAAATTGAAATAAGGAAAGAAAAATCAATAAGTCATTGATTGAGGAATTCAAATATTCAGTATAATCAAAGCTATGATAGAGTTGGTCAATTCATCTGAGAAGTAACACAATGAAAGCTATGCTAAGATCGGCAAATAATCCAAAGATTTAGTCAATCAATTTTTGACTAATGAAGACATTCAAATGGTCTGGAATTGATTGGAAAACATATTTAAAGGTTGAATAAACTCCAACGTGATGGAATGGGAGATTCTGCAGATATGATTCTTCCAAGTGATGGATTGGAAAACATATTTAAGGTTTCAAAACATATTTAAGGTTTGAATCCCATAAAGAAAAGAAGATTCAGCAGATGCAATGGAATGGAAGATTCAACGGATATGATTCCCCAAAGGCTAGTGAATCAACTCCAACGTTCAGAAATCGATTGGAAAACATATTTAAGATTTGAAGATTGAAATGAATGTGTATAGCCATACGAAACACTTATACGGGTACATGTACGATATTGATACATCTGCATGGAAAAACGAATAAAATGAATTTTAAAAAAAATAGGCTAGGGAAACAGCTGAGTATGTCCGTAATTTTTTAAAAAGGTGGAGTAACGCTTTATAAAAAACTTGTTAATGGTTTAGTCCATTAAGGACCCAACCTACAAAGCACAATTTAATTTCAAAAGTAACAAACTAGAACTAAATGCCAGTACAATAAATAAAATAAAATAAAAAGTTACAAACTAAAGCTTATTTCTAAAATTATTCTAAGCATAGAAAAAGTCCAATAAACCTAACTTCATCTTTGTACAAAAGTTAGTAATATTTATACAAAGTGCCCCTGAAGTATGAAAAAAAATAAGAAAAAAATTTAGCTACATGTTTCACGTACCTGCTACACCTGCAGAAGTATCATGCAAAGTATTGGCACCCAATATGTACCTAGTATGGGTACGACATTTTTTGAAGTGCTCATACTTTATAGGTATGAGTTAAGATTAAAACACAAAAGTGAATCATGTGTTTTCTAGAGAAAAACTCTAGTCGGTATCACTCCATTTAATACTTGCTTTCCCTTCATTTTTTTTTCTATAACTAACATGCCATCTTCACTGGCTTCTAAGTTTGTTTTTCTCCATATTATATGTGCACCTTATTATATCTCTTATACTGAGTTAGATCCATTTGCACTCATTGCATTCGATACATGCAATTCAAGTTTTTTGTTTTTAGTCAACTCAATTCAACCGACTTCATGGGTTGTCATACCTGGGTTAAGAAAGAATAATTTATTAAACATCTGTAAATAATGTAATAACACAATATGACTAGGCCGGTGGTGCAAACATGGTCCAAACCATAGTTTTGAGATTTTGCCTAATGGCCCCAAGAGTATTGGGCAGCCCCACTATGCATCTTATCCTTCTTTCAAATGTTGTCTTTCTGTTATCTTCACCATCTTCCCCTTATTTACACTTCCAAAACTCCTGTGTACCTTGTTATTGCCATAATAATAGGTACATAAAGTACAAGTTCATAGAAAATAACATTTCAACTGAGTGTAATATAATTAAATTGAGCACATTTTTTTTCTAGAAGATCATTGCTAAACAAACTACAAAAGTGAAACAACAAGATGAATGAACAGTTCATAATCTTTAGCTTCTATTGAAACTTACAGATGCAACATATATCATTCAGAGACACCAGCTGAACTCTTAGAATCAGCTTCGTCAGTGAAATTGACAACACCTTTGGCTTCTAAGAAGCGACTCAGATGTTTATCCTCCAAATGTTGCTGGAAGAAAGAAAAGAAAAAAAGAGGGAAAAGGGGGTAAGGTGATCAAATAATAAACCTTCTGCAATTGTTTTGAACAAAATATGAATTTCCACGTGAAAGAAAGATGAAAGAAAATGAAGGATAGTGAATTAAGTTAATGTTCAATTGACAAATTCTCATTCAACTCTTAATGAATTTTTACAAATAAATATAGGAGAATGCATTAGACCCATTTATTTTTGCTCAAAGTTTACCAAAATTAGTCTTCTAAAATTCATTTTTAGCATTTTCACACGAAAGAAAGACGAAGGATAGTGAAAGTGGGTGGCGACAGCTTACTGAGAGACAATCTATATATTTCTGCCACTCCG
The DNA here is from genome assembly GCA_032361285.1 of Aequorea victoria. Taxonomy (NCBI): domain Eukaryota; kingdom Metazoa; phylum Cnidaria; class Hydrozoa; order Leptothecata; family Aequoreidae; genus Aequorea; species Aequorea victoria. Next base: position 7,741 of record JAUTBS010163074.1, on the reverse strand, counting down.
AAACACAATCTTGTTTATCCCAATGACCCTTCACGAAGCGGTAACAACGTCACTCCGAAACACCACCTCTCATGGCATAATCACAGAGAGAGAAGCGTTAGGGTTTTTGAAAAAACCCTTTTGTTTGTAAAAAAAAATTCATTCTTTATGGAAAACTGAAGAATTTTTGTAGCACAAATCTCATTCTTTCCCCAAATCAAAAATATGGAAACTGAAGAAAAGTGTATATACAGGGGGAGAACCTCACGATCGACACAGAACCTCACGATCGAGCCCAGAATTGTGCTACAATCGACACAGAATCTCACGATCTAGAACTTGAGTGTGTGAAAATGTCTAGGGCTGGAGCCGTTGATCGAGGGAAATGAACGTACACCATCCGATTACCACATACCTGTCACATCAAGACCAAAATGTATTGTATTATAGATAGTAAGATTTGTATGTTCAAGAGCAAGCCAACCTCAAACTAACTTTAGTTAATTGAGTTTCGACTCACATGATAATGCCAAATACGACGTATATGCATGGGTCAGTCATGGATCGGGTTCATACAAAAATTATCGTAAGAGTGGAGGAAAAGCATGCAGATGTGATATCAACACTGAGGAAACAATGTTAGGAATCTAATATCTACGCAGAGTTTGATAATTTTCCATGCTTAATTCTTTCTACAGTTTGGTTCTCTCGTAATTGATTCAGTTTTTATAGCAATTTATCACAATGCTACAGCCAACGCTACTGGAGTTATTGATTGGAGAAAAAGTTTTGTTTCAATAAGAGAATCTATTGATTGGTGTGGGCTTCCACCCATCCAAGCTACCACGCCTCACACCACCATCCAGAATTAAAAGATGCAAGCCACATTTGAAGCAGTTAGCTAGAAATATTAACTTAAAAAAAAAAAACTTTGAAACAACTAAACAGCTTTTGCATTAGTACACCCAATTCATTTTGAGATGGTTTGATTTAAATTCTAGCCTCTTTCCTGTCTAGACAGACCAGGGCAGCGTGTTTGTTTTCCTATTTAATTAAGCACACATACCATAATTACCATTGCATGTCCAGAAGAAAAATCTTTTAACAGTTCCTTCCATCTTTTGACATCATTGTATTTATAGCATTTACATTGATCAAGAATTTACATAATCTTTATTATCCAGTCGAATAAATTAGTCGACTATCTTTTGACATCATTGTATTTTTAGCATTTACATTGATCAAGAATTTACATAATCTTATTACCTTGTCGAAGAAATTAGTCGTATTATCAAAGAACAATTCGATACAAACAGATTGATTCAATACTTTTCATTAAATCTATTTCGAAGGCATAATCAATGCTAGATCTAAAAAAAATAGAATAAAAAACAGAGAAGGCGGTGAGACTACCTTTTCGACTTTTCGAAACCAGCCATGGCGACGACGCCTCTACAACCTATTCTAGAATAGGATGGGCGGAGATGGGAATCGACGCATTGGAAGAGAGACTGAGTGGCAAAAAAGAGAGAGATAGAGAGGTCAAGCTTGGAGCAAGATCGACTCAGTTCAGAGAACTGATTGCAGTACGGTGTTGCAAATTTGGGGCCCAAAAGTTGGGATGCGAAAGATGTGGGATGGCAAGGGCTAATGAACACAACAAAAAACAATTCAGTTATCATGTTGTGGGTATTCTAACAATGGGATGAATGTGATGCAATAGAGGGTGCTGAGGCCAGCCCCACAAATATGAAATCAAAAAAAAAGAATTTCCTTGGAATGATTTACAATACCTCTTGTAAGTACAACAACACACCCACCCCTTTATTTATAGTAATCAACCAAAGAATGCGGCAATGGAATGCAAAACCAAAACGTTTCGTGAAAGGTAAGAATGGTTACTTTCGAAACAAACTTTGACGAACATGATTCACAGCTGAAGGGAAATAGATATTTATGGTTACAACAACACACCCACCCCTTTATTTATGTATATTTCTAAAAAAATTGAATTAAGATTTTAAATTTCAAACAACTAACAAACAGTTTACTTCCCTCATAACACTATCATACTTTTACCTTCTATCATAAATTGTATTAAATTCTTAACTTTCCTTTCTAAACCCTCAATCCAAACGAAGGTTTCCAAACCCAATCTAGAGAATATAAAAACAGGGTTGGGTGGTTGTATTAAAAACCACATGGGTGCAATTCCACTTGACCGAAAGTTCTGGGTTAAAACTTAAAATCATTATTCGGCCAGGGGAAAAAAAGAGAAAGAGATTGTCTATTTATAAAAATGGCAGCGAACCCTAAATTAGAGAAGCTGATAGAAAGAGTGAATGCAAGAAGGAGCAAGAACAAAAAAAAGGTTCATAATGCATTGAAGTTAGTGTGATTATCAAAATATCTCATTAATTCAATACTTTATATTAATACTAATTTCCAGCCCTAGTTTGAGATATTTTAATAAAAAAAAAAAAGAGAGAGATTGTCTATATATATATATATATATATTTCAAGATTGATATATGTATTTATATATATGGCTGATTAGAAAGCTGACCTGTATTTGATCATTTAAATAGTCTGATCTGCAAATTTGTTTTTTCTACGTACACTGGTTTGGGAGGGGAAGAGGGAAAGAATTAAGAAAAAATGCAAAAGAAAAAAAAAGAAAAAAGAAAAAAACAGATGTGTATATACTGATTTGGGAGGGGAAGGATTGGGATGGTAAACACCTCTGTGTAAAAACAGATGTGTATATAAACAGATGTGTATATACCGAAAAACCCCAGAGAACACCCCAAAATCCCAAAGCAACAAAACACCTCTGTGATTTCATAAATAGGAAACTTGGGGAAGACATACCAGAGAAATGGATACAAAAGGCACAGTGGTCGAAGACTCCGTTGGAAGAGGTACCAGAGCCTCCAAAACACACAACTTTGTGGTGTTTGCACCTTAGAAACTCAAAGAGTTGAAGTAGGTCTCACTTCAACTGCTGAATTTTACAACAGCGATAGAAAAACCATTCAGGAATTGCATACCCATCACCACAAAACAAATTATATATGTATAAAATATAGGCACACAGATACTTATACAGAAGATTGTGATGAAAAAATTAAATGGCATGGATGGCATGTACAAACAATTTTAACGCGAAATGATAACAAAGAAAGATAGAAAGTTGTAGGAAAGAAGCAATACCGTGAAGAGATCAGAGTCTCTGAGGCGAGTAATATTGAGATTAGACTTGGGTTTGATTACAATGGTCGATTGGGGATTTTGTAATGTTGAGGTCTCACGACGACGATGATGGACGCGGAGAGCTCTCCCTCGCTCTTGCGATGATGGACGCTGACGATGACCTGAAGGAGAAGACGCCGGTGAGAACCTTCAAAGTCGGCGATGATGGTGGATGGCTTCTCTCGATTTGAAGTCAGTGGATGGCCATGCCGTGGATGATAGCTTCTTAACTGTGGGTTTCTGAAGAAACAGAAAAAGAGAGAGAATGGGTTTGAGAAAGAGCCGACTGGAGGGAGGGAAATTTTAAGATTTTAGTTTCAATTGTTTTCATCTCAGCCATTGAATTGAAAGTATTACATCTCAACCTTTTAAATTACCATTAGGATACATGTCAAATCAATGAAGTTGTGTATTGTATTATAGATATATTCCTTTCATTTGGTCCCATTGTTAACGAGTCACCAAGATATCACATAGCATAGTTGTAATTATATCATTGCCACAGGAACAACCTGAGCATATCAAGTATCCAGTGCAACAGGAATAGCCTGAGCATATCATCTTTCCATGGTTGTACCATGTACAATTACCACATCAAAACTCGAGGCCTCTAGGCCCATTGAATCCAATATCGAAATAGAGTCACCCAGATTGGTGCTTGGGTTTGTTCCCTGTACGATTCCAGTTAAGGTCACCGGAATGCCCTTAACCATTGAGTCAACTAGGGTCAACACGAGATTCAACTACACAAGAGCTTTAATTTTTTAGTATTCTCTTCTTCTCAGGTTTTTTATTCTTCTAAGTATTGAAGAACATTGTAATCCTTCGATCATCTTCTTGATCATTTAGTGGAAGAGTGTGAGCCTTTGGACGTAGTTACAGTTTGCCGAACCATGTATATTGTGTGTCGTGTGTGATTTCTTGTGATTGGTGTTATTTTTCTTTTTGTCTATTATTTGATAATCTCGGGTTTGTGGGAGAATTGAGCACTTTTAATCTCCAATAATTAGTATCAGAGCGTTGGTTCAAAGATTAAGATTTAATCAATAGCAGAAGAAGACAAGGTCAGGATCATGAAGTTTAACAGCACCAGCTACGCTATATGGAAGATGAAGATTGATGATATCATGTATCAAAGGGATTTGCATCGATCGTTGATCAAAAAGAGACCGAAGGGTATATCGAACGAGGATTGGGAGTTATTGGATCGCAAAGCCCTGGGGACCGCACGGTTGAGTTTGGCATCGTTGGTGATGTCCAACATAGCAAAGGAGAAGATGACAATGGGTTTGTTCAAAGCTCTTGAAAAATGTATGAAAAACCCTCGCCATCAAATAAGGTATATTTAATAAAAAAGTTATTTAATCTTAAAATGTTAGATGACTCTGTTGTGGCTGAACACATTAACAAATTCAATACTCTCGTCAATCCACTTGAGGCGATGAATATTAATTTTGATAGTGAGATCAGAGCATTGTTACTCTTGTCTAGTTTGCCAGACTCCTGGGATGGGTTAGTCGTGGCGGTTAGTAATTCTTGAGTAGCTGATAAGCTAAAACTGGAGGATGTTATTAGATTCTTTTTGGAAGAACAGTCACACAGAAAATTAGCAGGTGAGGGGTACGCCTCAGGTTCAACACTTAATGCTAAAAGAATGAAGAGAAAGAACAGAAAGGGCAATCAAAAAGGCCAAAGAAACAATAGATCCAAATCACAGGGGAAATCTCAGTCGCATTTCAGCGATCAAAAATTCGGCAAATGTTGGAACTATCGTCAAAAGGGGCATTTCAAAAAGGATTGCAAGAACCCAAAGAAGCAATAGAACGATAATAAGGGTGGTAAGAATGTAGTCAACATTACTGATGGTAATAATGATGATGCATTCATTTGTGTTATGGATAGTCGTAGTAACTCTTGGATTATAGATTTTGGGGCTTCATTTCATGCGACCCCTCGCATGGATTTGCTTAATAATTATGTGAAGGAAAATTTTGGAAAAGTCTATCTGAGAGATGACGAGACCTGCAACATTATTAGTAAGGGTGATGTGGAGATTACTCAAAAAACTGGCACAGATTTGAGTTTGAAGAAGGAATTTGGTGTCAGTAAGCCAATTAGCAAAATGTGGTTTTGTGATGTCTTTCAATAGTGACTCGTGAAAGATGGTCAGAGGTTCAATAGTTGTGGCTAAAGACAATAAGGAGGGTACACTGTATGTATTTTCAGGAACGTATATCAGCATATCAGTAGCGTCTTCAGAAGTTGATTCAGCAACTTGGCATAGAAGATTGGGTCACATAAGCAAAAAGGGGATGAAAGTAATAGTGAACAAAGGGAAGCTACCGGGATTGAAGTCAGTCGAGTTTGATTTTTGTGAGGACTGCATATTTGGGGAGCATAACAAAGTCAGCTTCAACAAAATAGCAAGGATTCCTAAGGCAAAGTGGTTGGAACTGGTCCACACTGACATTTGGGGACCAACTCAGGTATCATCTTTTGGTGGCTCTAGATATTTTGTTACTTTCATAGATGATGCTACTAGCAAATTATGGGTTTATTTATGAAAAAATAAATCTAACATATTTGGCATATTCAAGAATTGGAAGACATTGGTTGAGAATGAAACAGGTTTAAAGATTAAGTGCTTAAAATCAGACAATAAAGGTGAATATTACAGCAGTGAGTTTGAATCTTACTGTGAGGCTAATGGAATCAAAAGAAAGTTGATCATTTCTATGATGCCAAGACAGAACAAGGTTGCTGAACCGATGAACATGACACTTTTGGAGCGTGCCAGAAGCATGAGGATTCATGCAGACTTGCCAAAGCAATTCTGGGATGATGCAGTTAACACAGCGGCTTATTTGATCAACATGGGAGCTTCAGTTGTTTTGAAAGAATGACTGCCAGAGAAAGTGTGGACTAGAAAAGAGGTCAACCTTTCTCATTTATGAACATTTGGATGTACTTCCTATACACATATATTAAGTCTCAGAATAGGAGCAAGCTTGACCCTAAGTCTAGGAGATACATATTTATTGGTTATTGAATCAACAGTTTTGGTTATAGGTTGTATGATCTGGAAAATTAGAGATTTTTGTAGAAATATAGACGTGGTATTCAATGAGTCTGTCTTATACAAAGATAGACAAAATCAGAAAAACAAAGTTGCACAAGAATCAAATTTTGCAGAGTTTGACGAGACTCTTGAAAAAAGAGGTGTTACAACCACATGAGTTAAATACACAGCCTATTCCACAAGAAGACACACAGACCCCACCTCCTAGGAGGTCCACTAGGATTAGAAGGCCTATATCACGTTATTCTCCTACTTTGAATTATTTGTTGCTAATAGATAGTGGTGAACCAAAGTGTTATGAAGAATTATTGCAGGTTGAAACCAGGAAACTTTGTGAGCTTGCTATGGAGGATGAGATGAATTCTCTGTCCACAAATCAAACTTGAGATTTGGTTCAGTTATCAAAAGGGAAGTCATCCCTACACAACAAATGGGTCTACATACTAAAAAAGGAATCTAACAACAGCAAGAGGTATAAGACACAGTTAGTGGTAAAAGATTTTCAACAAAAACCAGGTATCGACTACTCCGATAGTGGTAAAAGGTTTATTCACAAATCCTCCTCCTCTATCACTTCTTATGTTGTTAATCATGCATCGTTTTTCATTTTGAAGTCTTTTACACAATTTAGCAAAGTATAAGTGTGTTTCATCCTTGTGTGCAAGGAATATTATCCATGTATATCTCGTATAATCATCAACAATTACGAAGGTGTAATATTTTCCACTTAAACTAGTTTTAGATGTAGGCCCAAATAAATCTATGTGTAACAGTTGTAGAGGCCTAGTTGTTGATATGTGGTTCTTTTTCTTAAAGAATGTTTTACTTTGTCTTCCATATTAGCATGCACCACAAATTTTATCCTTAACATATTTGGCTTTAGGGAGTCCTTTTACAAGTTCATTATTAGATAGTTTTGTGATTAAGTCCATACTAGCATGTCCTAGTCTTCTATGCCACAACCAACTAGTTTCATTAATGACTGCTGAGCATTTTACATTTTGTGATTCAATCTCATCAAAATCAATTGTGTATGTATTTTTATTTCTATGACCGACAAATAAGACTTTATTATCACATACATTCTTTACTCTACATGTATTAGTTTCAAATATTACTTTGTATCCTTTATCACATAATTGACTAATACTTAGCAAGTTGTACTTAAATCTATTTACAATAAGGCATTTTCAATAGCGAGTGAGGAGTTCTTACTAATGGTACCAACTCCGAGAATTTTCCCTTTGGAGTTGTCACCGAAGCTTACGTGCCGCCCTCCATTTCTTGGTGTGATTGAAATAAATTTATTTTTATCACCCGTCATATGTCGGAGGTACCCACTATCTAGGAACCATTTGTCCTTGTGTGGAGTAAATTTTAAGTATACCTATAAGAAAATAATTATACAATTTCTTTTGGTACCCACTTTTT
>JAUTBS010163073.1:0-19628 GCA_032361285.1 Aequorea victoria | reverse complement strand
ACAAAGAATGTGAGCATGAGTTGCTTGTCCTTTCATATAATGAATGAGAGCATGTGTTGCTTGTATAGTTGAATTTACTCATCTTAATGATTGTGTGGCCCTGATGGGAGCGTAGCTCAAACGTGAGCGTTATGATGATGATGTAGCTCCGATGGGAACGTAGCTCAAATGTGAGCGTAGATGTTATGTGGCTCCACCGGGAGCGTAACCCAAAAGTGGCATGTAGTGGCCTTATGAGGCAGTACCCTAGTGGGCCGGTTGTTAGCTTTTAAGCTTTGGGCCATAGAGCCAGACATGATGGTTATATCTATATATTGTTGGAGCCATTAGGCTTGTTGTGCATGTATTGAGGCGTGTTCTCTATGTAACTATATGATGGGCCGTAGAGCCAAAGTTGTTAAAATGCATTAATAACGCGGATTTTGTTCACTGGGCTGTGTATGGATAGAAAAAGCTCAAGTATGTTACAAGCTTTTGGTGTTGCCACTGGTAGTGGGAAAAACGTATGAAGTTTTGATAAATCACAGATGTGTTTCCTTATGTATGATTGATCCATGAAATAAAAAGAACGTCATTTCAGTATAATGCTTCCATGTTTTATACTCCATTGCGTTATGCTCTTAATTATGATGGTAAGCCTACTCTCCTGTAACCTTTTGTGGTTGCAGCTTCTACAGGATGGGATAGATGTCGGTCCATAGTGCCAGGTGGAGTTTTTGGGTTGAAGTTTGAAGACTTTTGTTGTACTTCTTTCTTTGGGTTGTTGTAGGGATGTTTATACGTTTATCTCCTTTTGTGGTTGCATCAGTAGGAAGGATTGTGTATCCTGTAGTGTTGATGTATTAATTGTTGTATGGACGAGTACCTTTTATATAGCACCTTGTTTGGATGGAGTTTATTACTTGGTTTTGATCATACAGAAATGTTTCTTTTGGAGTTGTTGTTTGAGAAAAGATGACGTGGCACCACTCTGAGTGGGACTTATTATTCTCTGGGGAGTGGGGTGTTACACACGCAAGCTTCGGTGACAATTCCAAAGATAAAATTCTCAGAGTTGGTACTATTAGTAAGAATTCTTTCATATCTATTGAAAATATCTTATTTGTAGATAGACTTAAACACAACTTGCTAAGTATTAGTCAACTATGTAATAAATGATATAAGGTCATCTTTGAAACTAATACATGCAGAGTATAAAATGTGTATGATAATAAAGTCCTATTTGTTGGTCATAAAAATAAAAATGAATGCACAATTGACTTTAATAAAATTGAATCACAAAATGTAAAATACTTAGCAGTTATTAATGAAACTAGTTAGTTATGGAATAGAAGACTAAACATGCTAGTATGGATCTAATCACAAAATTGTCTAACAATGCACTAGTTAAAGGACTTCCTAAAACTAAGTATATTAAAGATAAAATTTGTGATCCATGCCAATATGAAAAACAAATTAAAACATCATTCTAGAAAAAGAATCATATCTCAACAAGTAGGCCTCTACAATTATTACACATAGATTTATTTGGACCAACATCTAAAGCAAGTATGAGTGGAAAATATTTCACTTTTGTAATTGTTGATGATTATTCCAGATATACATGGATAATATTCCTTGCACACAAAGATAAAACACACTTGCACTTTGCTAAATTGTGCAAAAGGCTTCAAAACGAAAAAGCATGCATGATCAACAATATTAGAAGTGATAAAAGAGAATAATTTGTTAATAAAAATCTTAATAAATTCTGTGATAAAAATAGAATATGACATAATTTCTTCACACCTAGAATACCCTAACAAAACGGCGTAATTGAAAGAAAGAATAGAATACTACAAAAAAATGGCTAGAACTATGCTAAATGAACACTATCTTGCCAAATACTTTTGGGCTGAAGCCGTTAATACTGCATGCTACGTATCTGATAGAGTAATTATTAGATCAAAATTGAATAAAACACCATACGAACTATGGCATGGCAGAATACCTAATATTGGTTATTTTTATGTGTTTGCATATAAATGCTTCATATTAAACACAAAAGATAATTTTTAAAAATTTGATGCTAAATCGAATGAGGGCATATTTCTAAGATATTCAACAATGAGTAAAGAATATAGAGTATATATATCAAGAGAACTCAAGTTGTTGAAGAATCTATGCATGTTGTTTTTGAAAAGACTAACATTCCTCTATCCGAAAAGAATATTGATGATGAATCTGTAGATTTGGAATAAGAATCTAAAAAAAAAGCTCAATGATGTAATCATTGACACCTCTCAACCAAATAAGGAGAATGAGAATAGAAAGCAAAATTAACCACAAATTGAGACAACTTATAGAAGGTTGATTAAAGACCACCCAAAAGATCAAATTACTGGTGAGCCAACCAAAGGAGTAATCACCCGCTCTCTTACTAGACATATATGTAACAATGTAGCATTCATATCTCAAGTTGAACCCAAAAACTTTCAAGAAGCCGAAAATGATGAATACTAGATAAATGACATGCAAGAAGAGTTAAATCAATTTGAAAGAAATAAAGTATGGACCTTAGTTCCTAGACCTAGAGATAATACAATCGTAGGAACGAAGCCAATATTTAGAAATAAGAAAGATGAATCGGGCAATATAGCTAGAAACAAAGCTAGGCTTGTAACCCAAGATTATAATCAAGAGTAAGGTATAGATTATGAGGAAACATATGCTCCTATTGTCAGGTTAGAAGCCATACGTATGTTATTAGCATTTTCATGTCAAAGAAACTTCACACTATTTCAAATGGATGTTAAAAGTGCCTTCTTGAATGACTATATAAATGAGGAAGTATATGTAAAGTAACCTCCTACCTTTGAAAATCATAAACATCTGAATCATGTCTTTAAATTATCAAAATCTTTATATGAATTGAAACAAACTCCTAGAGTGTGGTATGAAAGGTTAAGTGGATTTTTAACACAAAATGAGTTTTCTAGAGGAAAACTGGATTCTACACTTTTCATCGAACAAAAAGGAAAAGACATGCTTCTAGTGTAAATTTATGTTGATGATATCACTTTTGGAGCTACTAATGAAAGCTTGTGCAAAGAGTTTGCTAAGACTATGCAGGAAGAATTTGAAATGAGCATGATGGGTGAGCTCTATTTCTTCCTTGGGGCTTCAAATCAAGCAAACAAAAGATAGAACTTTCATAAATCAAGCCAAATACTCAAAAGAGTTATTAAAGAGGTTTGAAATGGAGGACGCTAAGCCATGTAAAACTCCTATGAGCACATCAACAAAGATTGACAAGGACGATAAATGTAAATCAGTTGATAGCAAAAAATATCGAGGTATGATTGATACCCTTCTTTACTTAATTGCTAGTCATCCTGATATTATGTTTAGTGTGTGCCTATGTGCTAGATATCAATCTGATCCAAAAGAATCACATCTAATGGCTGTAAAAAAAAATCCTTAGATATTTTGTAGGATCAATTAAGCTAGACTTATGGTATCTCAAGAACACATCTCTTGAAATAATATGTTATTTGGATGCCGACTTTGCCGGTTATAGATTAGATCATAAAAGTACTAGCGGATTATGCCACTTCCTAGGAAAGTCATTAGTTTTGTGGTTTTGTAAGAAACAAAATTCTGTAGCTACCTCAACCACAGAAGTCGAATACATAGCCACAGGAAGTTGTTGCACTCAAGTACTTTACATGAAACAACAATTAGAAGACTTTAATTTTAAATATCATAAAATTTCAATAAAATGTGATAATACGAGTGCTATTAGTTTATCTAAGAATCACATTCAACATTCTAGAACTAAGCACATAGAAATAAGACACCATTTTCTTAGAGACCATGTGCAAAAAGAAGATATATTTCATTAGAATTTATAAAGTATGAAACACCAAGTAGCAGATATATTCACCAAACCTCTAAATGAAGAAAGATTTAATTACATTAAAAGTGAATTAGGTATGTTAAACCTATGAAAAACACAACATATTTTCATAAATTTCAATTTTAGTATACATGGGTCGACTCTCAAGTGTAATGAGTCGACTCAGGCTGCTAGATATTCCCACTGCTAGAAAAGTTGGGTCGACCCAAATGGAGTATGAGTCGACTTAGACAGTCTTCAGGGCATTGAAACGAAGACGGGTTGAGTCACTGAAGATCATGAGTCGACTCAAACAGGAAATTTTTGTCGAATCCCTAAAAGCTTATTTGGGTCGACTCACAGTATCCATGAGTGGACTCAGAAGCTCGGGTATATAAATAAATTCTATTCTGAGGGGCTCAAATAATTTTAAAACTCAAACTCTTTCCTCTTTCTCCCTCTCTCTCTTTCGCGCGCGCGCGCGAGTCGATATATCGACATCTCTCTCCCTCTTCTCGATCGACCCTTAGACCTCTGAGAATCCATCACATCCTTCTCCTTGCGATCATCGCTCATCGACCATCACTGTGAACCCCTCTTCTTTGAGCAAAAAAAACCCTAGGTTCTGAAATCCTCTAAAATCCTTCATCATCTCCACCCATTCGCTTCACTGAACATGATTTATCAATGGATCCTTCAAATCCATCAAAGAAATCTAAGAGAAGACCTAATGATCAAGGTGAAAGGTCAGCTAGAAGGAAGAAGACCAAAAAGGGGAAAGCCTCTTCTTCGGCAAAACTCGTCTGTCTTACCCAAGACGTCCAAGATAAGTATGAAAAATCTTTCTTATCTAGGCAATTCCCAGACGGAAGGTGCATTGATTTTCAATTCTTTGATGAAACTAAAATGAACTTTAGGGCCTGGTTCACAGAAATGGGATGGTACACTTTTTCCACCATTAAGGAACCAGTATACCTAGACCTGTGCCGAATTGCCTACGCCCACATGAATGTAACAGTGAGTAGTGAAGGCCTCTTTGTTAGTAGCTGGATTAGGGGGAAAGACCTGGGGTTTGGTGACAATCTTATCAACAAACTAATTGATGCCACTAATGGCACTCACCTGTTGGATTGCACCAAACGAAGACATAACTATCCAGACGTTCCTCTTGAGGAATTCATTTCCATGATCACTGAGAGGGATGACATAAACCCAGATAAACTTTTTGATGTCATAACTATATAGACTGCAACATCATATGGTAAACCATATGATTCTTCCCCAGTGAGGGAAATTTGGTGATGTCACCTTCATACAATATTTGGTGATGTGGTGCATCATCCAAAAAGAACCAGTTGATCTTGGCCACCTTATCATTTCTAATATGTGAAAAGTTGTCCAAACCAAGAAAAATATCCTACCACATGGCATGCTTCTCACCAAGATCTTTAGATACTTTAATTTAACAACAAAGATACTCTATCCATTCCTTTTTACCATACCCACACATACAACAAGTCCACCCTTAAACGGATGCAACTGGTTGAGATTGATGGCCGCTGGGTCAAATAAGAAGCCAGCCAACCAACCCCAAAATATACCCCAAGACAAAAACCAGCAAGATATTATACCCTCCTCACTTCCACATATCAATCTCAAGCTCTACCATCCACAGATCAATTACAAGACCCACCATTCTTCCAAGAATAACCTTCCACTTCAGCTCCACCATCTTCTTAGTCCAACATCCCTTAATCTGATTTTGAGGAGATAAAAACATAAATGAAACTTCTTGTAGATATAAACCTCTCCTCCAAATAAGAAATAAAGAGATAACACTCAATCTCTATGAAGCTCAAATTGAGCATATCCAAGAAAAATAGACCCAAATAGTGAGTGAACAGTTTTGCCTGAATAGAATTCTCAATAACCTGAACATAAGGATAGACGGTGCTTACACAGTAGGCAACAACATAGGTTAGTACATTAAGAAGAGTATAAATGACTTCTTGGTTGCCAGCAACCTCTTGATCAATAGCGTACGCTATGAGTACGATCGAGGCACTACAGGTAAAATCAATAAAGTTTTTTGAAAGATTCCAGAATTCATGGCTTGGGTAGAAATACATTTAGAAACTCCCACTGAGAAAGCTGAGCGTGAGCACAGAGAGAATATCAACAAGAAAGTTGCTTCAGCAAGGGGAATTGATATAGAAGAAATTTATGCTCAACAGTTCAAGGCAGCCACCACCACTGAAAAAGTGACCGTATCTAGGAAAGGCAACGAGAAGATGGCTGGAAAAGAAAAGAAGAAAAAAAAACATTCACTTTTCGACGCCTTGGAAGAATAAGAGAAAAAGGACAGTGTCGTCTACCAACAAAAGACAAAAGAAAAAAAGAGAAGACAAATGGCAGAAAAAATTAGACGACGACTTCTTTTGTTCTCTTTCCTATATCTTTTTCCTGTTTTTTCACTCCTATTGGGTTGTTCCCTCAGAAATAAACATTTTTGTAATATAATACATTTTCTTTGATATCTTTCTCTCTATAATATCTCGATATTTTTTTATTCTCTCTTTACGATAAATACATATTTTCATTTTTTATATGACAAAGGGGGAGACAACGAAGAAACATAATCTCAACTAGATTGACATTTTTGAGATGACAAAGGGGGAGAAAGAGAAGAAAAACTGAATTAATCTTGAAATCCGAATCTGAAACTGTAGACACCCCATTTTTTACTAAACCGAACATCGGCCGGTTCCCACAGCCCTTCCGATGATGAAATGTATGTCAGTCGTGTTCGAATGAGCTTCTGCACGAGTCTGAGAGTCAAAGAGTACTTCCAATGCACTCCAAAACACTCCCAAAACACCCCAAAACACTCCCAACACACCCCAAAACACTCTAAGGTACCTCAAGAACCCAAAAAAATCATCCCAAACCACTTCATTTTTCACCATATAGTGCGCGCCACCTCAACATGGCGCGCGACACGTCATTCCAGCCTCCAAAGTGGCGCACGCCACCTCCAAGTGGCGCACGCCACCTCTGGGGATACCTTTGGCCCCAAGACACCTCCTCCCACATTTTTCTATAAATAGGACCACCCCCTCACTATTTAATAATCCCTCACCACTTTGGAAAAGCCTTCCATAATCTCTCTCTACCCTGGAAAAGCCTTCGAATCTCCCTCTGAGTAGAAAACCCTGATTTTTGACAGATTATGCCCCAAAACCTATATTTCCAAGGCAAACCTCTTTCAAAAGAGTTATCTGGGCATAAAACCTTTGCCAAACTCACTCATATACAACCCAAACCCTTATCTAACTTCAGATTCTTTGCATTGGAAGGACTCTAAAGGCTCGAAGACCGCGTAGAAGGACTCTCCGGAGATGTGCCATAAGTGAGGAAAGTGAGGAAAGGCTCGCGAACTGCTTGAAACTTTGCCCATCCTCCGAGATATACGGTAAGTCTCTCATTTTTTCATCTATTTTCATATATCTATCCTCCTTTTAAAACTTCTGCCCTTTTGGTAAAAAGGGGAGAAGAGGCCGTTGGACTCCTTCTCCCGAGTTTTTCTTTCTTTTTAATAAATATTCAAGCATATTTTTTTTTTAGCCCTTTCATTTATTTCTTTTTAGTCTTTTATTAGAATCACATATTAGGTTTCTTTTTCCTTCTCTACGTGTTAATCTTTCAGTAGAATCGCATGTTTAGCTTTTTCTTTCTTCTTTAGCCCTTCGTTTCTCTTCTAGGAATCGCATGTAGCCTTTTCTTTATGTTTTTAACAGCATGTCTTCTATACATCAACTGCGCTGTTGTGCTGCCATCTTCCCTACTTGATATGCCTAATGTGTAAGTATGCATAAAAAGCCTTAGTTTTAGGTTAGGTTTTATTTTCTTGTTTGCTTTTGCATGTTCACTCTTTAACCCCTTTCTGTATGTGTTGCTTTCGATAAATTTAAGACAAGAACTGAACGAAACGGTTAAGTAGAGGCCGATCCTCAGATCAGGCGAGAGGGGTGCCTAACACCTTTCCCTTTCGTACCCCGGCTCCCGAACCAAGATCTCTGGTAACGACGGGCTGGTTTACCTTGAAAACAGCCCCCTTTTTGGTTTCTTGGTTTCTTTAAAAACCAAGGGGCGACTTTGAAAAAATCGCGTGGTCCCCTACCCACGAACGCGCATTTTGGTAGAAAACCCCTCTCCCCTCCTTTCTCACACATCCTAGTGTACCGGGAAAGAGGAAAGATGAGAGGGCGGGCCCCCCCACACTAACCTAAAACTAAGGCTTTCTAAGCATACTTACACTTTTTGCATGTTAAATGGAAAAATGCCAACATATCAGTGAAGTTATACATAGAAGAGGCATGCTGTTAAACATAAAAAGATATAAAAACCCACTAGCTTTAACAGAGGTGGTGCACGCCACCTCTTCACCTAGCGCACGTCATGTAGACATGACACATGCCACTTTTGGACACTTTAAAAGTGGTGTGCGTCACTATAGAAGAGTGAGCTCGACACTGGAAGGACCAA
Organism: Aequorea victoria; assembly: GCA_032361285.1. Lineage (NCBI taxonomy): Eukaryota > Metazoa > Cnidaria > Hydrozoa > Leptothecata > Aequoreidae > Aequorea > Aequorea victoria. Next base: position 11,206 of record JAUTBS010163073.1, on the reverse strand, counting down.
AAAAGGCTATTATTTTTAAGAAGCAGTGTGCTGGTGTGAAAAAGTGTTTTTATATAAGGAGAAAAGAAAGAAAACATGGCAGTTCATATAAGATCTTCAACACATAATCTAAATTCTAAATTACATGCATTTTCTAGATACTTAAAGAGGTTAAAATGCAACCTAACATGCTTTTTTAAGAAGAATGAAAACATGCTTGAACGAGAAATGAAAATAGAATCGGGGAGAATGAGGCCAACGACCTTTTTCTCCCCTTTTACTGGATAAAAGGAAACTAAGATGAAAATGAAGGCTTACCATAAATTCACGATAAAAAGAAGTTTCTAACAATCCGGTAGCTCCCTAAAAAGTAACGCGTCCTATCCCGGGAAGCCCTCAATGCAGCCTTTGAGTCTTCAGAACTTGTCAGGTACGAGGGTTTGTGTATATGGGTATGTGTATTGGTTTGATTCAATTTGATTAGTCCAATTAGTCTTTAGAATCCAACTTAGGTGTAGAATTCGTCAGAGTTTCGACAGTTATGTGTTAGGGTATCCCCAAAATAGAGGGGGAGAGCCTCTATTTATAGACTTTGGGGCGAGGAAGCTGCCAAAATGGCAGAAACTTCTTCTCAAGATGGCATGTGCCATGTAAAGGTGGCATGCGCCAGATGGGAGATGGCGTGCGTGTGACGGCCCAAAACTTCAGTTCATCAAGAGACATAATTATAGTACATAGGGTTATTCTAATATCAAACATCCAACATAATTTAATATTTATCATAATATAATAATGTTGCTTGTTTTACACTATGCACAATCTGTTTAAAGATGACATACCAACAACACTTTAAAGAAATTACAAAAAAATAGAAATTCTTCAGAATCTGCATTATCAAGTGAGCCACGGCTCTATGTATTCCTTGGCGGACTCTTCGATAAACATCTCTTCTTCGAATCCTAGCATGAAATGCCATGAGCTGCAAAGTCCAGAAAGAAACTCTCAAACCCAACATTTCTAATACATAATAAATAACAGTATGATATAACAAGGAATGATATGAACAGTGATGAAACTCCAATTCCTGACTAGGATACCTTTATGCCGAAAGGAATCACACTACCCAACATCCTATAACTTCTGAACCACAACACCTAGAGAGTCACGATCCGGTTCCCCATTTGCAGACTATGAATCACAATGAGCTAAATGCTCCAACTGGCTCATAAGGGACCCCGACTAGAATCAATCTTAAGACCCACCCTTGTCACACCATGACCCGTAGCAATTGACATACTTTACTAGTTCATGAATGCCCCAACGGAAGTGGGGTATAGCTAGGCTAAGAGTTCGAAGTCAGTTCGTTGCCGACCTTGCCCCGTAACCACCTCGCTCACGAGTCTTGACGTGTCCGTTGTTAAGTTCATAGGTTCGACTCGGTACACCATATCAACGACTGTACCCATCACAAGGTTACACATGAAAGGAAATCCCACCCAACCCATCATCAAGAACATGCCCAAGTCACAAACCGTGTGAACTTTTCCAACACAACAATCTTTCATCAAGAGGTAAACCTAGCCAAGCTAGACACAAGGTGAACACCCCCATCCAAGACCCAGGCCATGCATGAGAGATGTTACAACACAAGACTAAGATCATACAACTTTTAACATAGTCATAAAGGTCATTCATACCCATGGATGATATTAAAAAGAAACAAACATGCCATAAGGGTAGGTAAGGGCTTAAACACAACTTTTCCCAACAAGGTACAAAATCTCAGAATGTTCCACAGAGCTTTAAAACTACTAAACCTTACTAGAAACTTCTGAAATTTTAAAGAGAGCTCTATTATGATGTTATCTAGGCTTTCCATGAAGTAACTGAGAACTTTTTGTGAATAGAAAGTAGCTTAAAATTCATGCCACAGAATCTGTCAAAAAAGGGGTATGTTTGGGAAAAAATAGGATATCTCAAAATATCTTAATCCAAAGTGATTTCTGTAAAATGGGGGTTAAACTAGACCCACATACCTTTCTCTAGATAGGTGGTTAATCTCAAGGGGATATTTTTAGAATAATCTACAAGGGTTTAAAGTTGGATGTTATTATGCCTCACTGTCACAGAAACTTCAAAAATGGCATAGGGGTTTAAAAATATAATTTGGGGTCCAACCAAAATCCACACACACTCAAGTCATCCTAAATAGGTTCTTTTTAAAACATATTTTAATTTAGAGAAATTTTGGTTCACACAAAATTTCTTGGAGTAGCCTAAAAACAACACTATTTTGAGGTTTTCATCACAACAACACATAAACATCAACTTATCATATTTTAACACATCCTAGGCATATCCAAATACATCATAACAACATAATATGTTCATCATAAGGTTCCAAAACATTTCTTACATTATTTCTTCTTAGTTTTTAATCCTTACAAAGTTTTCCTAAAACTAGGTTCTACTTATTCTCTTCTTGTTTTCATGGTCCACCTCCATTACTGTCCATGTTTCTTTTATCTTAGAGAGGATTAAAGGTAAGAGGATGATATTAGTAGAGAAATAGAGAGTTCAAGAAGTTTCTGACTTGGTTGGTCTTGATCAATAGAAGTAAGGACTTGGTTTTAATGTATTTCCTCTTTTCCTCCTTTCTTCTTCTTCTTCTTCTTCTTCTTCTCCTTCTTTCTTCTTCTTATTTTATTCTTCTTCTCTCCTTATTTCTTGCTTGAAAAAAATACATAGAAAGATAGGAGTGGGAAAAGTGTTTGGAAAAAGATGGGAGAATGGTCCTATTTATAAGCTAGGAGGAGAGAGGTAATTCTATGATTTTTCTTTTCTTTAATTCATTTAATAGTCCATCAAAAGTCCTCCCATCTTGATGACAATTTTGGCAATCAAGTCTTCCAAAAGAGGACAAGATGACATGGAGAATAGTTGTTTAATTTATATGAGAGTTCAAATCAAAATGATAAGAAAATGGGGTTTCTAGAAAAGTCTTCTTTTTACTATTTTTTTTGGACTAATTTTCCTCCCTAATTTAGTTATTTCATGTATTCTTTTTCTCCTGAGGTATATTTATGTGTATAAATATCTCCTACAGTTAATTAATTAAGAGGGGGAAAGAGTTGGAGTGGAAGACTTAGGTTGCTTCCAAAAGTGGCAACAATCACATCACAACATTTCTCCTCCATTTTCTTTTTTTGTTTAATCCTAATTAGTCCTATTACATGTCACATCACACCACTCTCATGGTGGGGAGAGGAGGTAGCCGGCCAAGGTGATGGTTGGCATGATGTCATTTTTTTTTTCTCATTTTTATAATTTAGGAAATTATGTGGGGCCCATTTTAGTTTTTGATTAAAAATTGAGCATTTTTTTGGAAATTCTAAGACTTCTTCATTGAGTGGTCCTTGAATTAATTATTTGAGCTCTAGAATTTAATTTGGGCCCATTAATTTAATTTATGAGTTTATGGGCTTGAAATTCTATTTTGGACTTTAGCTTCAAATTTTATTTTTCGGTTGTGATCTAGAAGTCCAAACTTTATTCTTCATACTTAATTCATAAGTCCATTAGATTAAATTCATAATTTTATTTATCTAGCATCATTAGGGTTTATGAAGTTTTAATTCTAGGGTTATGAGAAATCGAATCTTTACAACCTACCCCCTTAAACAAAATCTCGTCCCGAAATTTGAGTTACCTTCGTTGTCAAAGAGTTAAGGGTGATTGGCGCGCATAGCGTCTTCTCTTTCCCAAGTTGATTCTTCGACTCCTCTGTGCCTCCATAGAACTCGTACTAATGGAATGGTTTTTCCCCATAGTACATTTTTCTTATGATCTGTAATCTTTACCGGTCGCTCCTCGAAAGTTACATCATTGCCCAGTCTGAGTTCCTCCCAATTTAGATAATGTGTTGGATCCGCCATGTGTTTTCATAGCATGGAGACATGGAATACGTTGTGCATCCTAGAGAGTTATGGTGGCAAGGCCAATCGATAAGCGACTTCTCCCACTTTCTCGAGGATTTCAAATGATCCGGTATATCTTGGAGCGAGCTTCCCTTTCTTCCCAAAGCGTACAACTTCCCTTCGAGGGTGGATCTTCAAGAAAACATGATCGCCAACATTGAAGATCAAGGGTTGGGTCCGTTGGTCCGCGTAGGTATTTTGCCGACTCTGTGCAGTTATGAGATGTTCTTGAATGCGTTTGACTTTGTCTGTGGTCTCCTGTATAATCTTAGGTCCCAAAATGTTGCTTTCTCCTACTTCTGCCCAACATAAAGGTGATCGACAAGGCCTCTTGTATAAGGCTTCATAAGGAGCCATACCGATGCTGGCTTAGAAGCAGTTGTTTTAGATGAACTCCACAAGTGGCAGGTGCGTCTCCCAGCTTCCCTTCAAGTCCATTGCATATGCCCACAACATGTCTTTCAGGGTCTGGATCGTGCTTTCAGACTGTCTGTCAGTGTGAGGATGGAAAGCAGTGATGAAGCATAAGTTTATCCCCAAGGCTTTTTGTAGACTTCCCCAAAAGTTTGAAGTGAAGTGCGGATGACGATTCGAGACAATTGATGCAGGCGTTCCATGTAGCTGGACTATCTCCCGGATGTAGAGTTGACTTAGTGATTCTAGAGTGTATGTGACTCCTAACGGTAGAAAATGTGCCGTCTTAGTTAGTCGGTCGATGATTACCCAAATGCCGTCATGTTCTCGAGGTGATCTCAATAGTCCAGTGATGAAGTCCATGGTGATGTGCTCCAACTTCCATTCTGGTATAGGCAAGGGTTGTAACCTTCTTCCAAGTCGCTGATGTTTAGCTTTTACTTCTTGGCAGGTTAAGCATCTGGCCACGAATTTAGCTACGTCACTTTTCATTCCGCTCCACCAGTATTATATTTTGAGGTCCTGGTATATTTTGTTGCCTCCTGGATGTACAGCGAAGCTGGAGCGATGGAATTCTTTAAGTACTTCTTCTCGTAGACCATCAACTTTTGGCAAGAACGTTCTGTCCTTGAACTTTAAATTCCCATTGGTGCCTAGGGTCCAGTCACTTGTGGTGCCGTCAGAAGGTATTTTGGATTTTAGGAAAGTCGTCTCCTATTCTATTTCCTGGGCTTTCGCGATCTTTGTGAGTAGAGTCGGCGTCGGTGCTATCATGCTTAGAATGAATTCATTTGTTTCCTTGATGACGCCAACGTTGAACTCTCCAGTGGTTTCCAACAGGTTCCATCGGTCTATCGCCAAGCATGCTATAGAAATGTGATCTTTGCAGCTCAAAGCATCGGCCACAACGTTTGCCTTCCTAGGATGATAAGTCAGCTTGAAGTGGTAGTCTTCCAAGAATTCCATCCATCTTCGTTGTCTCATATTCAGATCCTTTTACGTGAACAAGTACTTGATACTCTTATGATCTGGAAACAACTCGAATTGTTCCCCGTACAGATAGTGGCGCTAGGTTTTCAGTGCAAAGATGATGGCCGCTAGTTCTAGATTGTGCGTGGGGTAGTTCCTTTTATGGGGTTTGAGCTGTCGGGATCCGTAAGCCACCACCTTCCCGTCTTGTATTAAAATGCATCCTAGGCCTTCCTTCGATGCGTCACAGAACACGACATAACTCACATCCCTTTCTGGAACCACAAGTATTGGGGCACTTGTTTGACATTTCTTGAGCTCTTGGAATGATTCCTCACATGTCTCATTCCATTCAAATTTGATTCCCTTCTGTGTCAACCTCATCATGGGTTTGGATAATCTTTAAAAGTCTTGAATAAATCATTCGTAATATCCAGCCAGCCCCAGAAAACTCTAAATTTTGAAAATCGACTTAGGCTGCTTCCAATCCAGAATAGCCTCTACTTTAGATGGGTCAACTGAAATTCCTTCCTCTGAGGTAACGTGGCTAAGGAATTTTATCTCCTTTAACCAAAAATTTCATTTTCTTGCCTTCGCGTATAACTGATTCTCCCTTAGTACTTGTAGGACGATCTTCACATACCGCTCGTGTTCCTCCTCAGATGAAGAGTATATCAAGATATCGTCAATGAATACGACCATGAACTGGTCCAAGTAGGCCAAGAAGATTTTGTTCACTAGGCACATGAACATGGCAGGGGCATAGTTAATCCAAAAAGGATCACTACAAATTCGTAGCTGCAATAACGTGTTCAAAAAGCCGTCTTAGGTATGTCTTCTTTAGGAACCTGCAGTTGGTGGTAACCTGATCGTAGATCGATCTTTGAGTAGCAGGTTGAACCTCTTCGTTGCTCAAATAAATCGTCAATTCTGGGGAGTGGATAGTGGTTCTTTATCAGACTCGATTTAATTGACGGTAGTCGATGCAGAGCCGTAGAGAACCGTCTTTCTCCTTGGCAAAGAGTGTTAGTGGAGCCATAGATATAGGTGTCGTTCTCGGTTGTAGTTTGATACTGAAGTCCAGGTCCCGCTGCGGTGGTAGCCCTAGTAGTTCCTTTGGAAAGACGTTTTCGTATTCATTTACAACTCGTGGAAGGAGTGTGGCCTTCTGAATTTTGTCATTAAGTACGAGACTTGCTAGCCTTGCGATTAGATTCTTGGTCCACTGAGTCCTTTGCCCAATTTTGGGTAATGGATTATGTCTACCTCCCTTAAAATGGATGTATGATCCACTAGGGCTGCAAATTGTGACCTTCATTTTGTGGCACTCAATATTTGCTCTGTGTTTGAATAGCCAGTCCATGCCCAGAATGACGTCGTAGATGCACATGTCAATGACTCAAAGGTCGCATGACAAGCGTATGCTGAAAAGTTCTATTTCGCAGGCTTTGCATATAAGGTGTACAAGTAAATGTCCTCCTAAGGGTGAGGCTACTTACATGGTTGTGTTCATAGGTTCAAGAGGTAGTTCTAATGATGAGGCACATGTGCTCGATATAAAGGAGTGTGAAAGCATCATAATCAAATAATACATGTACCATGGAATGGTAAAGCATAAGAGTACCTTCAATTACGGAAGGTCCTTCCTCTTCTTCTTCGTGTAGGGTAAAAACCCTTTCAACTGCTCCGGCGGGCTGTGTTGGCCTTCCCAATTTCTTAAACTGATTACCTCTTGTCTTTTGTTGGTTGAAGTTTCCAGAACCCTGGTTCATTGTTTGCGTTCCCCCTGATTCCAGAGTCTGGGGGTAGAAGGTTCCTCTTTGATTTTCTGTCCTGCAAGATTTTGGGCAATCTCTTTTATAATGACCTGGTTAGTGGCATTCATAGAAGACCACCTGAAAGTTTGTTCGAGGGCTAGCACTGGGCCTTTGGCAGTTTTTTTGGGGTCTGGAGTATGGCTCTTGCAAATGGCTCTAGGCCCCATTCTATGTGTCTGGCCTTTGATTCTTCGTCGGGAATCAAGATTACAGCGTGTCGGGCAAGCTCTTCAAACCGACTGACATATTGAGCTACACTCATTGTTCCTTATTTCAAGTCCAGAAACTCTCGCATCCGGGCTTGTTTAACAGTGGCTGCAATGTATTTATCCAAGAAAAGTTTCTTGAATTGTTTCCAAGTGAGGGTGGTCATATTTTGGTTGTCTTTCTCCATAGACCACCAATAATCTACTTTTTCCTCCAATTGGTAGGTTGCCAAGGCAATCTTGTCACCGTCATTCTCGATGTCCATCGTATCCAACATCTTTTTGATCATTCTGACCCAGTCTCCACCACACGCGGTTCAGTTTCCCCCTTGAATACTAGCGCCCTCTACTTTTGGAACTCAGACAGAAGCTAGGCTCGATCGCGCTGGGTTCAAACAGGTATAGGATTTAGCGATGTGGCCAATTGTCTTAGAATTTGTGCCAATCCTTGTACTTATGCATTATGGCTTGGTTCAGCCTCTTGATTATAGCTTTTTCTTCCTCTTCCAGCCATTTCTTTGGTTGGAATCTGATTAAAGTGTAGTGGTATTGCATAAGCAAGATGGTCTGGATATGCTACGTTGTTTATTAAAATTTTCTTAGCTATTATTAACACAAGATGAGATTCTAAAAGAACTGATAATTTTATATAAGCTGGAAAAGTTTTTCATAACATCACAGGGTAGTTTATACAAAATTTCTATGATTTATACATGTTCAAAAAAAATCCTAGTTTCGCTGTTCTCTTACAAAGTCCAAAGCTTCACAGTACAATGGGGGTAGTTTCTATTGACTAAAAGTTCCAGTTCCCATGTTACTTCCTGAATACCATAGCATTCCCAGTGAATCTTGACGTACCAATCTCCGTTAGCGACGGGATTCCGTTTTTCTCGATCGGTGGCCATGATGGGTCATTCAGTGTAAGTTAGGTTGTTATCAAAATCCAACTCTTCCTCTAGCCTGAAAACACGATCTTCGTCCAGAGGTCGTTGACTTTGTAGCAGTTCATATGGGGCGACGTCCCCTATTCTGTCAACAAAACCCAGAGGTACCCCTAGCCTGACGGCCCTATCCCTAATTTGTTCAATGACAAATAATGGTCCAAAAAAGTAGTAGGCATAAACAGGTGTCTTCCACCTGCATCGCACGAGAGGGGCCACCCTAGCGTAAACCATGGTGCCTACAAGGTACACCTGCGGGGCATTAGGCTGTCTCCATCGAAGGGGAATTCCTTCGTCTTCGTCTGCACCAACAGGTGGGGTGTAATCGCCATCAATCACCTCGTTGTGGGCTTCCTCCTACTCATCGTCACTTTCCTCATTGTCGACGTCATTCTCTACGTCATCCGGTTGGTACCATGCTAAGGGTTCTACGCAGATAGGTTCACATGCACCGGGCGGGACTTCATCGTCTAAGTTGATAACTTCCTCGAAAAATTCTTCGGGGTCAAAGTCAGAGTCGGAAGACATCCTACAATATATAAATTAATAGACTTAGTTTGTATCATAAATATTTTTTTTGTTCATAGCTTATGTGTAACTCCCCGAAAATCCGATTCGTTATGAGACATAATTATAGTAAATAAGGTTATTCTACTAACAAATATTCCACACCCTTTGATATTTAAAGATATGATAATAGTAAGTTGCGTTTCTGCTCACTGTATGCCCTGTTTTAATATTACAAGCCAGCAAAAAATATTCTACAAGGAATTACAAATGTAAAAAAAGACTTCAACATTTGATCGATTAGGTGAGCCACGGCTCCACATATTCCTCGTGTTGTTCCTCCAGAACCGGCTCTCTTCAAATCCTGGCATGAAACACCATGAGCTGCGAAGCCCAGAAAGAATCTCCCAAACCCAACATTTCTAACACTTAAATACATACAACAGGATATAACAGAAATATAATATGTGACAATGATGTAAATCCTAAATCATGATCGGAACTCCTTTACGCTGAAAGGATCCGACAAAACTCAACTACCCCAACTTGAACACTTACCCACTTATCACACACTGCACCAATTTAACACTACAACGACGGGGTATGGCCAGGTGAGGAGGTCATCCACTGCACCTCAGAACCACCAAGCAACACTACAACGACGGGGTACGGCCAGGTGAGGAGGTCATTGACTGCACCTCAGAACCACCAACACAAGGACATAATAGGCGACGGGATACGGCTAGGTGAGGAGGTCATCCACTGCACCTCGGAACCACCATCCCAAGGTCACAACAGAGGAAGGAAACTCACTCAATCTACCACAAAACCAAACCCAAGTCACAACCATGTGAACTTGTCAACAACACACAAAGCCCGACCAGATTCGAACCTAGTCCGACTTAGACACACAGTGAACAATCCCACCCGAGACTCAAGCCATGCATCAGATAATCCGTAACATAAATGGAGATGATAAAATAGATATTACATCCATAAAAAAACATTTAAACTCATGGATAATGCTTAAACAAGAAACAAACAAAACTTAAGGCAAGTAGAGCATCAAACACTTAAATTCCTCAAAGCAGTGTCATTTAGAGAATCTGTCACAGTGCTTCTAAAATACTTTAAAATTATCAACCATTAATGAAAAATTCTAAAACTGTTTAGAGAGCTAAATAAAGGTGTTATTCTACATTTTGTATGAAGGGACCGAAAGTTTTTTGTAAACAGAAAGGGGTCTAAAAATTAATACAACAGAGGCTGTCAAAATAAGGCCCTGTTTGGAAAAATTGGCATAACTCAAAATGTACTATTGAAATCGACTTCTGTAGAAAGGGGATGAAACTAGACTCATAAATCTATCGTTGGATATATGGATCAACTTAAGGGGATTTTTGTGGAGAGATATATGAAGGTTCAAAGTTGACTATCAATCTGCCTCACTTGTCACATATTTGTCTAAAATGTCAAAGGGGTTCACAAATACACTTTTAAGCTTAACCAAAAATCAAACATACTTAAGAAATCTTATATAAGCTTTGGTAAAAGAATATGTTTAATTAGGCCATGTTTGGTTCCCTCGAAAATTGTTGGAAAGGCTTTATTATTGATCTGTTATTTTCTATTTTGCATCTTCTTAATAAATCATCCCTACCTCCTATTTTTCCCAAACAAGATATGTTAAAAACACATCATAGCAACATCATATAAGCATATAAAGTTTCACAACAAGTCTCTACATTATTTGTTCTTCATTTTATGTCCTTTTAAAATGTCCATAGAACAAGGTATCCAACTACATCCATGGTCTCAAAGTCCTTAGTCCATTTCATTTATTTTTGTCCACCATTTTTATCTTAGAGAAGAGATGAGTTATAGAACATGTTATTATGGAATAAATGAGAAGTTATAAGAGATTCTTACCTAAAAATTCTTAGTTTAGAAGGTTGGACCTAGCTCTTCTATTAATCTCCTTTCTTTCTTTCTTTTTTTTCCTTCTTCTTTCTTCTTCTTATTCTTCCCTTCCTTCCTTGGGTTGCCGAATTTGGGGAGGGTTTAGAGAGAGAGTGGGAGTTGGAGAAATGGAGAAAAAAGCTTGGAAAGAGGGTGCTATTTATAGGCAAAGTGAAAAGACTAAAATACCCCTTATTTAGTCCTAACCTAACTACCATTTTTAATTTAGTTCTTCCAATCCCATTCTATCCTAACCAAGTCTTGGGCTCCAAGTATCCACGTTGTTGGCCTAAAGGCCTTTTCAATCATGCCATGCTTTTTGGTTTTGATTATAACAACATTGATTTGTTGTTGCTAATACCTTGTTTGTGGTTGAGCTTGTTTCAGTACTTTTGAAGTCTTTTTATCCACAGCAAAAGCCAAGGAAAAGGAGAAAA